>JAQMYK010000039.1:8347936-8364147 GCA_030014345.1 Clarias buthupogon | reverse complement strand
CTGCATCACCTCAGTCAGGATCACATACATATGGGCTTCTTTAAAATGTTTATGCCATTCAAATGTTTTACTGTGGCTAAGAGTCTCCTCACCATACTGTTCTTGAAGTCTTCTATAAATGTCAATTGGTTTTATGCCTTCATGCATGAGACATTTTAGTCCAAGTCCCGGTTTGACTTGAACACCCTTCATATTCTCTTCTGTATTAGGACGTTTTTTCCTCACTGGTTTTATGATCTTATTCATCAATCACCAAAATCTATGTATCGTTTTCCCCTTGTTTGGTATGATATGGAACAATCTGGTGATGTTACCCCGGCCACCATGACTAAGAAATCAAAGGGCATCCAGACACATATAACAATATTCTGTTATTGGCGCAGCCTGGCAGCATGTTAACTACCTTTATCTCTGTTAAATTGAGGTTGCTTACGTGAATGACAGTGATAAAAAGATATTACTGAATGGTGTTTTTTCCTGGCAAACTGCCAGCTGCTGTTTTGATGATTTGTAATAAATCACAGGCTGCAGTCCATTCTGAGAATTATACCTAAGTCAAAGTCTAGGTAATGTGAATTACTCAATGAAAAATGAAAATTTCCAGGACTCAAGTGAAAGTAAACAAAACAACAAAAGTTGTAAAAAAAAATGTAACTTTTAGGACAACTTTAAGGACATACCTACCTAATCAACCAGGTGGAATTGGTACTAGTTTTATTTCATATTGCCATTCATGAAGAAAATGGGGGATGTTAAAGCGTTATCATATTTCTAGATTAATCTAGCAATTTTAACGCATTACTATTTCTAATTTTTATTACCCTAATGGCTTCCTATAATCGCACCTGGCTTTGTGTGATAATGGCATGTTTAGCACAGATAATAAGCTGACTGAGGAAACATCATCAGGTGTGCAAGTTTCATTATAAAAAGCTTGGATAAAACTAACGTTGTGTGCTCAAGCTACCATCAAAGGAAACTATTTCACAAGAATCTATTTAATGTTAGATGTGGGAGTGGTGGCTGAGGCAACTAAGGCTTTAGGTTATTGATTTTTTAGATCTGAGGATCTGGGTTTGAGCCCAGCTGTCTGTGGTTTTGCCACACCCCATACTACCCAGCCTCTGCATGCATTGTCGGTCCAATTCGAGAGATCTTAATTTAACATTTGTTAAATGTTAATGTTCGAGATATTATAAAACTGCACAGTCTGTTTGTCATGCTTTTTTTTTCCAACATTGGAAAAAAATGCATGACAAGACTATGACTGTGATTAATTAGATTTAAAATGTTAAACAAATGACAGCACTAACTATAATTGTATGCAATGGAGGTTGAGCTATGATCAGGAGCCGGGAGTCTGCTCATGGCTTTGGAAACTTTCTACCTTGATAGTATCCACTAGTGAAATGCTGGGATGAGTGCTTTAGTGTTGCAGAAAGTTTTTACTCTCATAACTGTGTTCTGTTATTCTGCTCAATCAAAAGTCCCAGTTTGACTTGAACACCTTTTGTAGATACACACATTATAAGCTCCTACATTCCAAATTATAAAATAAGTCAAAATAATGTATCAAAATATTTTTACACAATATTTAATACATCGTTATTAATATTTCATATCAGGGGGTCCATGCACAAGCCTGTGGTAAGGGTTGACCCTTATACACCAATTTACTTACTAATTTATATAAATAACAATACATTTTATATGTATTTACATTATTTAAAACACATTTCAATTTTCACCTAAAACCCTGAACCTCTCTTGTGTTAGTGTGAAGCCGGTATAGTCCAAAAAGTTGGCTAATCACATTTTCGGTGAAAGTGACATGAGTTGAAAGCATTTGACTAAATAAAACAAATAAAACATGCTCCACATTGATCCAGGAAAAGCTCCATGACTCAGCAGCCTCTCCACTGAGAGAAAACTGGTAAAGTCTGGACTTTAAGGACATTAACAAAAACTTTGCTGCAAGAAAAGTCACATGACTGGCATTTGCACACGTCATAGAATACAGTGTGACAATTACAAAAAAAAAAACTATTTTTCTGCAAATAAACATTAAATGGTATGATATTAACATGCACATTTATTAATGCATTAATACATAATTGCAATATTTAGATTGGATTAGAATTTGACTTGCTTTGTCAGTGACTTACACTTGTGAAATTAACCCTTGCATCTTATTTAGCATTAGTAAAAGTTAGCAAAACCTCAACTTGCACAGCATCTACATAACAGTATGCCTCTGTTTCCACGATTCTTTTCTGTTGGTACATTTGACTGAGCAAGGGCCAGATGTGCTTATCCTCAAATTCCACACTGCAGTCTTGTGGCTTATCCATATTCATAAACATACAGATAGCTGTGAAAAAGATTCCGGCTCATGATGAATCAGTTCCTGGCTGGATGCGAGAAGTAGAGACCATTATAAATAATCTGAAGCGAATGAATTAAAGTTTTTTTCTTTTAATGAAAGGAGTAAAAAAGTGTTTGTTTTTTTCTGAAATGTACAACGATTCAGTTTCTAGTAATATAGTAAAAAAAATTAAATGATTAAACAAAAAATTTACCCACAAATCCCTCTTTCATTCAGTGTGTACATGGGTGATTTGCCACACATCACATTATTAGACTTTGTGATATGATACTTTGCTCAACCGTAATAGTTTTACTATCGAGTTATTAATAGATAATTGATTTTAGAGCTTCCTTCTAACATTGTGAGAGGCCAGTCTCTGACCATAAGTTATACTGATAAATTTTTTTTTAAACACTCGTCTATCAGAGAGCTTACATGACAGCACTATTTTGATATGATTTATTAAAACTTAGAATTGTCTATTACTATTAGATGCCTTAAAGAAGCTGGCGTGCAGTAAATACGAATTCTGCACAGTTCAATGAATTGATGCTTCTTTTCAATTTTAACATCCCAGAATATCACTCCATCAATTTTATGAGTATATTTTAGGAAAATCTAAAATTAATGTCCTGGCCATGGGAAGCAACTTTTGGACATTTTACATACAATCTTATGGCTTGCTATTACTATATTACTCATTTTTGTTACCTGTAGAAAAGCTAGAATTATACCACTTTGTTATCAGTGAACAATGAACTATAATGAACTATAATTTTAGATGTAACTCACCAGTTACATAAAAAAAGATAGTACGGTAAAGCAAAATAATGCCATTGTATTTAATTTTACATATAAAAATTTTGCTGAAATAAACTGTCTATTTGTACTGATGCTTCTTTTTTAGTTTTATGTTATATACTATATCACTTCTATATCACTTCAGCCAAGTCTGCAGCTCCCCGACTTCTAAATGCTTCCCTTTCAGAATACTTCATATCGACAGTTCAGGGTCATTTCCTTGTTCATTTTTGTTTGTGTATTTTAGGTCGTCCTGGGCCCTCTGATTGCCATCGCTTTAAAGATTTCAAACATCCACGAGCGGACAGGACGCAGAGGCCCCACCGTGATCACTTGATCTGTATCGCGAGATCCATGACCGGGGCCAAAGCATGAGACGGCCTTCATCTAGGATCCGCTCTCCATGTCTTCCTCACAGTCTTTCACAGCCTCACTATCACTTTCCCCTCCTGAAGTCATGACTGCCTCTTGCTAGTCTGCACATCATCTCACTATTTACACTGTGTATGTTTTTGCTGCTGTTTCACAGACTAAACAAAGGCTCTCTCACAAACTCTCTCTCGCTTTCTCTCCCTCCGTCTCTCTCTCTCTCACTCTCTCTCTTTCTCTCTCGCACACACTCTCTGTGTCTCAAATGCAAAGAGAAAGACAAGCTATTCCTTTTTATGATGTCCCTTTACACGTGTCAATCATTAAAGTGCTTCCTTCACACAGCGTTTCTGCCACAGTTGTATTCTTCAAGTGTTTCGCTCGTTCTGATTTGTTCCAGAATTCAACTGAGGAAAGTGACTATTTTTATGGTCAGTCTTGTAAACACGTAACACTGTTCCACCTAGACATTTACTGCTGTTATATCTTACAAAAGAACTACAGACATGCTTGTGGTGTGTCCTTAACGCTGAAGGTCCATCTATGAATTTAAATTAAACATATTAGCTAGAGCTTTTTAGCAAAAAGAGGAATAGCACTTTGTTTTTCTAAAAAAAAATAATAATAAAAAAAATGAGAGTGCACCAGTACCAGTTTGTATTAATATCACAGAGATTATGGTGTGTAGTGTAGCATGAACATATTTTATTGCATAGTGGTGTAATCTTTAGTGTGAACGAGGCATTAAATAACTATATTGAAGAACTGCTATCTACTGAATTGATTGGTTTCATTTATTTATGGGAATGTGTCAGTGCTGAACCAAAATCATTTCCATCCATTCAGCCATATGAGGGAGCAATTACACTTAACCACTCCATCAATTTTGGGAGCATATTGTAGGAAAATCCTAAATGAAGGTCCAAAATGTAAAGCCTTGCCTTCAGCTTTTGGACATCTTATATCTTGCTATTGCTGATTTTTGTTATCTGTAGAGAGGCTACAATTATACCACTTTGTGAATGTGATTTTTTTTTATATAAGTGCTCTGAATGATGGAAAAAAGCCAATGAACTATAACTTCTGATAACTTCTAGTTCAACAGTTAAAAGTAAAAAAAGATAAGAGAAAAAACACCATAGTACGGTAAAACAATGCCAATGTCATTGTAATTAATTTTACATCCAAGATTTTGATGAAATAAACTTTCTTTTGTGTGTATTGGGATTTTGTGGATAGATTTGTTTTCATTCATTTTCATTTATTTAATTTACCCTTTTCAGTCTAATTAACAATCCGACACTGTAGGGTGTAAGTATCTGTTTATATTTATAGCAATTTAAATAAATTCTAATCACAAACCAGTCACTTCTGCAAGGGTTTCTCGTAGACAAACGAAGTCAATTTTTTTCCCTCAAATACTCCTGTCAGTTGTCACGTCATATAACTGAGCACAGATCATATCCTTACGCATTCAAAAGCTTATGAAATCGTTTTAAAATAATTTTTTAAATGCATTGTCCATATTTTCCCTGTCTTTTGTTTATTTGTAAGTTTCATAAGCCAAGTCATCTTTTCTTGGCATAAAACTGCTGCACAATAAAACAATAATAAAATTTAAAAAGTTTATAAGTTAATCATATTGGTTTGCATAAAAGTGCTTTAAAAATCTTTCCGATATAAAATGTATTCTTAGCATTTTATATTCTGAATTAAAACCTACTATCATTTACAATTAGTTTGTTTTTCTTAAAAAATTTACGACATGCTAGTATAGTAGCAAGAAAAAATATGTAAGCCTTTTGGAATTTCATGGTTTTCTGCATTAGTTTGTCATAAAATCTGATCTGATCTAAGTCAAGAGTATCAACAAATATAATGTGCCTTGAGTTAATGTACTGTACCTGGCATCTTGTTAAGAAAATGAGTTTGGATGTGTGGAAGAATTCGCTTATGTGAGCCATGCCTTGCCAAAAAGAGCTTTCAGAGGATCTATGATCTATGATCAAGAATTGTTGATTTACATAAAGCTGGAAAGGGTTACAAAATGACTTTAAAGTCTTTAGAAATGTATCAGTCTACAGTTCAATAATCTACAAATGAAGACACTTTTGGGACTGTAGCTGACACTGCATATCATCATTGAAACATCATCCCAATCGTAAAGTATGGTGCAGGATGATTTGGACCTACTTTACTGCATCATATACTGCAATCATATACTGCAAGGGCCTGGCCAGCTTGCATTCACAGAGGTCAAGATCAATTCCCAAACGTATCAAAATCAGAAAACCATGAAATTCCAAAAGGTTCACATACTTTTTCTTGCCACTGTATATAAAAAGTAAGTTATATAATATACTCAACACTTCTCAGTGTGCTTCTCCTAATGAACACATTGGTATGCTTGTTACTAATGATTAATTTCTAGTACACATAAATAAGTGTTTTTTTTCTTAATAGCATACAGAGATAACCACCCTTTCATATTTGCATGACAGGGACAATGAGTTCAACATTATTCTTTATTAATGCAAGCATAAAAATACAACAGGCATATGTGCTTTTTGACCTATCAACACTAAAGAGACCTTAGCAGTATTAGAAATTAAAATAATAAGCCAGAGGCAGAACTCTGAGAGAACAACAGATATTCTACGCAGTCTGAGTATACATGCACAATTTTACAGATATGCATGTGTGATTTTTTTAAACTTTTGACCAGTTCTGTCTAGGAAACCTTTTTTAACACTTTTGTAGATTACATACATTGATCACATTCTGTTCTTAGAGAATATAAAGACCAGACTAGCCTTTTTGCCACATTAGTTTATCCTCTATTTCAAATGTGTTTTTTGAGATACTCTTCAGTCCTGATCCAAGTTTAGAGCAAGGCTCACAGTATAATTACTCCCAGTGATACTAAAGTCAATGGAAAATACCCAGCCTTCTCATCCATATAGGTCCTTGAAGAATATTGAAACTTCCTCTTTTTCATGTGAACATCTCTTTCAGATCTTTCAGATCTTTCAGAGCGGCTCTACAGAACTGTGCGTATCTAAATGGGCAGCTTGTGAATCAGGCTGGCTTTGAAGCTCTGCTTGTTGATATGAAGGAGGTTCTTCATGACTGAAGTCCTCAATGGAGGTCCCGTTGCAGGTCTGCGAGTAAACTGGAGGAGCTGGGCCTGCCCATCGCATGTCTGTAGGAATGGAGGTGATGGTGGGGACAACGTTGATGGCGATATTTCTGACTTGAGATTCCTCATATGATGGTGGATACATGTCAAACCTGATGAGAAAAAAAGCAAAATTTATACACTCACTCATCATCTATAACACGGGGGTCCTGGAGCCTAACCCAGGAGGGATAGGGCATGTGGTGGGGTACACCCTGGAGAGGGTATCAATCCATCGCAGGGCACACACATTCATTCACACACTACGGGCAATTTGGGAACACCAATTAGCCTAATCTGCAGGTCTTTGGACTATGGGAAGAAACCGGAGTACCCAGAAGAAACCTGCCAAGCACGTAGAGAATTATATATAAAGAAAAAGATTTGAAGGAAGTAAAGTCTCTGCTAAAAGATAGGAACAATTTTACTTTTCACTGATTATCCCATAACGTTAAGACATTAACATTGTTATCAATTATATACCAGTAAACAGGTGACTAGATCATGGGCCAGTTTTATTTATCTCAGTGGGGACCAAAGGCCAACTGGTATGGTCCAATCCTGCAGAAATTCCAAAGTAGTACAAATTGTTCAAAGGCCCCAAAATGCCCAGTGCAACACAGTCTTTGGCACATGGGGCTCAGCAAGCAAAGAGCCCAAGTCTCCCAATCCCTCCTGACCTGACCTCCAAACTCCCTAGATACCAGTTTGATCAAGCACCCATGGGATGCACCATTTCCAGACATATCTACGTATGTTAGCAGTAGTTACACTGATAATGTTGAGTTAATGCCTTTGTTTTTATCATGTATCATGCAGTGATCCCAGATCGTATCTTTAAAAAGCCTACCTGTCCACCGTAAAAATCTGGAAATCAGCATCTCTACACCTCCTCACTGAACATTTCAGCAGCACGTTCTTCATTCCGTGCCCGAGAGACCACAGCACGCCAATGGCAACCAGGATGAAGCCCAGGATGATAAAGAGGTAGGTGATAACCTCTCTCAGAATCTGCAGTTGTTGACTTTGGATGGACTTCATGTAAGCCCCTGCGCAGATAAGGCTCAAGCCAATAGTGGGCAAAATCAGTCGTGCTGCAGATAACAAGTGTTTCCTTGTATTCATGGTATCACTTTAGCTGCTATGAAGCATCCAAAAGCAACTCCGTTCTCAGTTTGCAATACTCTGCATGGTGTTTTATTATGAATGGACTGAAGTTTGACCTGCCTGACGTGTTTGTATAGGAAAAAGTGAATTAGTGCATTAAGCAACAAAAGGCCACAGTAACACTAGTCTGGTAGTCTTGATGTGATAAGGCTTGTGTAAATGTTTGTGATAAAGCTTGTGTAAAAAATAAGGGCGGGGCAAAATGGTCCTCAGTGAATTTTGATCAATGATATTTCATTCATACCTCCCTGGGTCAATAGATAAACACACCAGATTCAAATAAAAATATGGATTTCCTATTTTTGTTTGGCTTTATTTGTTCTATTTTCTCCAAGTGTAACCTTATATATCACTAACAATGTTCATATTTTCCACCAATAACGTGTTTAAAAAGAATAAAAAAGAATGAGAATAATTTTAGTACTGTATTTCAATGTCAATTTACTTACTACTTTAATCATGTTTGAATAAAAATGTGAAATTCATACCAGTGTCATCGCTTTAAGCTTATATGTTATAAAACATATACTGTACACAGTGATGCACACACTAATTTTAAGATGTAAAACCCTGCAAAGCTTGTCTGTGTCCAAGCAGGAGGCAGGACCTTTCTCCAGACTAAACAAAATTGCGAAACGTTAATAGGCGCTATATTTTTGAATGGGACAGCAATTCTCTGAATTGACATGGCTATAAGTTTATGAATAATTTATGAGTTGGATTACAGTTCCTACGTCATTCATTTGACACTTTCCGTTGAAACGAATGAGTTGGATGATTTAGAAATTTTATTGTATAAAAGTGGAGTTTATGATAAGGTTTATAACTCATATTAAGATATAAGGCAATTGTCTGGCCCTTTGCTTTATCTTAGGAGCAACTACTACAGACTACAGAGCCAAACTAAATTTGTGCAAACTAAGTCTAAGTAAAATACATAACCAGCACAAACATGGCTTTCTTTGTGATATTGATGGAAATATGGAAAATATGAAATATTTTAAAAATGTGATTTCTCCAAAACACAGTAAAAGATCTCTCACACATATGAGATACAGATGCATTATGTCAGGTAATTAATATTATGTCATTATTTTCCAAAAGATTATCTTATCTTGGAATGGTATTATATCTGATATATACTATCTGATATATAGAAGTTTGCCCCCTGACTTCTAGCTTGCTCTTTTCTCTGGTCCATTCAGAAAACTCTCATTGTATAGTAAAAGTCATGTTTCTTAAAACTAAATCACCATTTCAAAAATGGCCGCAAAATAACTGGAAAAACCTCACTCCATAGATTATAATGGGGTTTGTAGAGTGGATACACACTATGTTGGAAAATCACAAGTCTAAAGTCTCCTCTCCCAAACAAACCAGGAGTAAAAGCTCTAGCATTTACACGTTCTCTGCTATAAATAAAAGAAGTTGGCTTTAAAGTGAAAGCTGGAGCGCAAGCCTATACTCCCGTCCCTTTGACTCACACACAAACACACACACACACTCCCTGATATCAGTATACAGACTCATATCTTTGTAACTGTATGGACTAGAAACTGCCACTAATGCCATCCTTATTACTGCCACTGACATACGTCTGCTGCTGAAACTGTTGTATAATTTCTGCTTTAATAATAATAATAATAATAATAATAATAAATGTATGTAAATAATATTTAATAAAAATTATTAAATAATAATTTTCATAATTATTAATTAATAATAATAATAAAATTATGTAAATAAAATCAAATTATTATCATTTCATGAATTGGATCAGCAGTTTAAATAACGTACAGCCTAGACTTACTCACTCAAACTCTAGAGACTATGTGTACAAACCCCAGGAGGTCATCAGTTTATGAAAAACTCAAACCAGTCCATTTGACCTCAACAACAATGCCATGGTCTGGAACTGAAACTGCATGATTTTATGCATTGTACTGCTACCAAATGTGCATGGGTTCCTATTGAAGTGGGCAGTAAATGTAAGAAATATATTGTCAGATATAATGTAAATCTAAACAAAGCATTCCCCAGCAGTCACTCTCTAGCACGAGCTACAGGCAAGAGTTACTTCTATCGCTTCCATTAACTCTCTTTCTGTTAGTGTGGCACAGCCTTCTCCGAATAATTTACCTGTGTCAGTAATGTTTAAGATAATCATTATTATTATTTAAATCCTTTATATAGATTAATTCATTTTAAAACCATTTTTATAGGGGGCAGGGGGTGGTAAAGATGCTACTATTTGTCTTAATCCTTTACCTCACTTCCTGTGAGATTCATTTCCTTACATGCGGTTACGGATTCTGGCCACATGATGGCAGTGTTGGGAATGAGGACAAATTTAGTCAAGTGGATTGTTATGCTCTATATTGTGTATTCGTGTCAAAGGCGGATAAAACACACTTAAGAACAAATCCGGATGGAACTCGTTTGTTTACCAATAAAGTATATACATAAACTGGTTCGTTTTAGCTAGCAATTTAGTTTAGATAGTTTAGTTTATTTGAGGATGGATATATACAGAAGCACATACATTTTACATGTATTTGAACTCCACCCAGGCTATTATTATAGATTATAGATTAAGTGTCTAGAAGTTGTATTGAAAACTTCATAGGATTTCAAATAAAATAAAATGACTTATTTGCCATTATATTTTAATACTTTAAAAAATAGCAAAAATCCCCCAAAATAAGAGACCTCGGTATGTTATCAGAACTGCTTTATCCTGCTGTTTAGTGGGTAGGCTGTAGATGGCAGTCAAGATGCTGTCATTAACCTGAAGACGACGAAGAAGACATCATTGAAACTTCCGTGTTCATTGAAACTAGTGACAAGCCGTTATTTTCCCCTTCGGGTGAGTTAATATTGTTTTTTAAAATCCGCTCTTCATATATTGCATTTTAATGTCAATTTGTAAATATAAATAAAGTCAGGAATGCGCTGTAACCTTGCACGCGCGCTTTTCTTGAAACATGCGCTAACTTAATTAGCCTCAAGGCTAACGGTAGCTAGCTGACGATAGAAAACTGACGATAGAGTTTTAACCAGTGGCGGAGACAGGAAGCGATATAGTTCAGTAAATTACTGTCATAATAAATAAATGTTTTCATGACACATTGAGCGAGGTTGTGTGCGAACTACTGAGGAGAGAGAGATTTTCCTGTAGCAGTGCAGTGACTTCATGCATATCGAAAAGATCTACAGAGTCAATATTAACTTGAGGAAAATTAGGGAAATTATTATTATTTTTAATTACTTAAAAGTGCATGCCAAATATATTTTGACTAAATATATAGTGATATATAAAGGCAAGTACTCCGGTTTCCTCCCACAGTCAAAAGATATGCAGGTTAGGCTAATTGGCGTTCCTAAATTGCCCGTAGTGTGTGAGTGTGTGTATGTGTGTGTGCCCTGCGATGGATATTGGCACCCTGTCCAGGGTGTACCCCGCCTAGTGTGTAGGAATATAATAGACTAATATACCAATTAACCCGCCCTCTAAACCCCCTGAAAATACCTTAAAAATGACCCTTTTATCTTCATTTGTAAAGGTATCTATAAAAATAGATTTACCACTACGGTACCAATCAATAGTTTGGACACGCCTTCTAATTTAATGTTTTGTTCAGTGATTTATTTTCTACATTCTAGAACAATACTGGAGGTAAAAACTATGACACATAGTAAATAACTAACACATATAGTATGATTTTATGTAATTAAGTAACAACAATAACAGTTGCTATTTTAAGACGTGAAGGTTAGCTGTTCTAAAATAGTTATTGCAAGAACAGTATTGTGTCAAGTCCATATTGCAAAACCCATAGAGCACCATGATGAAACTGGCTCTCAGGAAAGCAAGACCAAAATTTACCTCTGTTCATTTAGAGTTACCAGCCTTAGAAATTACCAAATAACATGCAGAATTTTAAGACTTTACAGAGCATAAGTAGCAGACACATCTCAATATTAACTGTTCAAAGGAGACTATTGCATATTTGGGACACCTTAAGTGTTGTTTTACAATGTTGAAAGAAGTTAAAATCAATTTGTTTGCTGTGCCACATATTTTCCAAGATTTTTTTTGCCAGAATAACTAAAACTTCAAAATCGAAAACAAGGTTAGGTTTTATCTTTTTCTTCGTTCTGATGAGTTTGACGATGTGTTTTTCGGTATAAAATGCAATGACTTGTACTTCATGAAATTGAACATTTGTAACAATGAACAATAGCAGAAGATGTGTACTACATTATCGGTTTGTGAAACCACCTGGAGATATTGCGTGAGAGCGATAAGTGTGTTTTTGTCACGTACCTACAACATGGCTAAAATAAATAAAACATTATACTTTACATTTTTATTGTACCTCAATGTTAATAACCAATATTTTTTAAATAAAATATAGTTTTGAAATATAGCAGAGGCAGTATTATTGGCCAAAATTACAATCAGTGGTGTTTGGGGAGAAATGTTTTACTTGATGCTGATTCTTTTATGTAAACATTTTTGAAGTAGTCCAGAGAGAAATCAAAATCAGGACAGTTCTTTATAATAAATGACAATAATGGTTTGAGTGATTTCCAGGTGATTTGCATGTTTTTTTTAAAAAAATAAAGTCAGTTCCAGAAGTTGATACTTTGTGGGAATTAATTGACAGTAAATATTAAATATTCAACGGTGACTAAGGCTTTACTGTATAATTTACGTTACAGCTTATGTTAAACAAACCAATGAAGAAGTAAACATTAAGCATTTCTTCTCTAGGACTAACCTACTGATTATTCTCGTTGATTCTTATGATTTGACCATAATGTCAGCCACTCTAAACACTCCTGTAGAGATTGTATAACTAAAGCATGTTTGTTTGTTTTTCCCCTCTTAGAGAATTGTGCGTCTTTGCTGAGCACTTTTCAGAAGATGGTTGACGTTAAAGCCTGGGCGGAATACGTGGTGGAGTGGGCCGCCAAAGATCCCTATGGCTTCCTCACGACCATCATCCTGGCCTTGACCCCACTTTTCATCGCCAGCGCTCTGCTTTCCTGGAAACTCGCAAAGATGATCGAGGCCAGGGATCGTGAGCAGAAAAGAAAACAGAAGCGACAGGAAAACATAGCGAAAGCTAAGAGAGCCAAAAAGGACTGAACTGAAACAGCTAAGGGATGCGCAGGGATCACTGCAAATGTTCCTGTATGTAAAAAAAAAAAAAAAGCCCCATTCTTAGCTGTGCAGAACCCAGAGCAGGTCCTGCAGGGGCTGTGGGTGAAACGGGGCTTCGAGACAGCCTTATCGCTCGCTACGAGCGTGCACGTCAAGTGGGCTGGATAATTATCACTTTTGCAGAACTGCAGTGTTATTTTTGTTGTCTTTCGGGGGGAAGTTCACTGCTGTAAGATAACAGCACTCGCCATTCCAATACTTTTTAATGCTAACCTTTTCCAACACCAATCCACTAAAGTTTTTATTGTTATTAAAAAAGCTTAACAGCCTGCACTGTCTTATGGTTTGTGTGGTCAATGTGGCTCTTCTTTACAAATTGTGATAGACCTGATATTGTGATAGTGTGTGAAAATTCAGTATGGCCATCAGCAATTTGGGCAAAATACACAACTGCATTTTTAAAATTATTTAATACTGTATAAGTGCAAATACATACGACGTATGGAAAGTGTTAAAGGAGACCTCCACTCTGAACGCATTCAATACGTGGGGTATTCAAGTGAAACCAGGATTTGTGATGAAATTTGTCATAAATGAAAGCAGAAAAAAAAAAATTAAACTTCAAGCACAGTACAGTGAATAGACTCTTAAAACATTCAGCAAGTGAAACACCTCATTCTTGAAAGTTGACAGATAACTTGTTTGGGACATTAAATGAGTTCTTGGAAGGTGTTTTAGATGTGAAGCCAGCAGTCCAATCATGGCTCTGGCATACTGAGAAAATATGAAACGATAGGATGAGTGCATTACTCAGCAGCGTTCTGTTATTTTGCACAATCAAAAGTCACATTTTGACTTGAACACCCGCCATTATTTTATATTCAATTCTTTGTGATATGTTTAGTGGCTGCTTGGTGCTGTAGTATTGTTCTTTCCATATAAAGTTGTGTATATACAACACAGATGTGCCCAGAGATAAGCACATGATCTATAAGGTGCCAAGCATGATGCCAAAATGAAGAAGAGGAGGTGAGAGACCTGGATAGCGTTTTCTTTGGGAATAAACAAATTCCCTTCTGCCATAGACTGGGGGGAATCAAATAGCATTGTGGGTATTTTTGGAGACTGGTAACCATAGTGAAAACAGACTACAACAGCTGGGGTAGCTCAGTGGTTAAGGCATTGGACTACGTTTCAGAAGATCCTACTGTAGGTTCAAATCCCGCAATCACCAATTTCACTGTTAGGCCCTTGAGCAATTATTTAGATATGAGATATTGTGAGAGAATGTAAGTCGCTCTGGATAAAGGCGTCTGCCAAATGCCTAGATGTAGATGCAACCAGGGTGGAAGTTATGCATCTTGGAAACAAATCTGTTAAAGATGGTCAGAGGACATGGGGCTACATGTAACCAAACCAACATTAAAGTGACTTGAAGCTAAACTGGGCATCATGTGTAAGTTGCTGTGTGTGTAAAAAATACTTAAAGAATAACTTACTGTAAATTGTTCTAAAATAGCACAGACGGGTTTCACTAGCTCTTACACACACGAAAGTGACCCGAGCAAAATTCTTCCGCATTCTTACTCAAAGAAAACTGAGTCAACTTTGTGCATAGACGATGCAACTTAAATTAGTTTCCAGTCCACTATTAATTGATTACATTATGATTTTTTTATATAATTTATTTCGATCTTTACAAAAACTAGAAAAAGCCACTGAAACCACATTCAGTGAAGATCTAACCTGCAGCAAAGTGCATTACATTCACTTTCATGCTTCATTCTTTCACAAGTGTATTTTAAAGTCCAGGACCAAGTATAGTAACAACGAGCATTGAGGCGGTTTCATTTTTTTGGAGGAGCCCAGGCTCCGGGCTGAAATGTGTTCGCAGTGCTCACAGGATCCTCACTGTTTTCTGACTGTCCAAACTGTGTTGCAGCAGCATGACCTTTGACCCGAGTCTTCATCGGCTGTGCAACGAGTCCCTCTGCGGACTCTTTGGCTTGCAGTTCTCGGTCCTTCTCTTCAGCCTCCTGTGCTTTGATTTTGATTTCTTCCCTGTAACGTTCATTCTTCAGCAACTCCTGTGTAAAAGAAAAAATGGACATCAAATGTAACGTTTTCCTTAAATTTAGCACTGTTATATAGGTTTATACCCTGGTGTAAAAAAAGTGGAAAAGGGGATTCATAAAATGTGGAAGGTTGGTTTGGAGAGGGTGAGTGGGTGATTTATCTGAATACCTCGATAGTAGGAGTATCCTTGCGTCGTCCTCTAATCCAAGCTGCATGAAACAACAACCAATCGCTAATATATTTGATGCCAAACATATTAAGAATCTGAGTTTTTCAGTGGTATCTCCATAAACAGCTGCAGTTAGATACTATAAATACTGTAAAGCATTTTCACTTAGATAAGAAAATAATTTACATAATCAATATAATTAATAATAACACTATAGCTACACTGTTAGAAATATTTTCACATTACCGTCCCATTCGGAGGGAATGCTTCCTTCGAGGTACTCGAACTCTGTTTGATTGGACGCCTCCACAAACCGCCGTGCTCTTACAACCCGGCCTGAAATTCACCAGAAGACACAGAACATGATGTATTAGGAGTAAAGAAAGAAACACAAAGGACCATACAAAATATTATTACTTACTCATGTTATGGCATCTACAGTATATTCACTGGCTGTTTAATCAGGTACTATGTATAGTAGCTCACATTCTCCTGCTGTTGTTCCACATGGACACCCTAAGGATTGGCATTTCCTTAAAAGCAAAATATTAAAACTTTCCCTAATGGAATTTAATTGCATTCAATCTGAATCCTGATGATCTGTTGAGCTGCTGCTGTAATCACAAAGACAGTCCTGTGCTCACCCCAAGACGGTAATCACTCATAATATTCTTATAATATCATTTATTTATTAGACCATTGGTAATGATTGACATCATATTATACTAAACGTTACCCATTGCTCTGCCTGTATACATGAGGTTTATCCTTGTGCAGGTCCTGACGCTTGCGTGCTACCAATCTCTCTCTCTACCATATGAGAGAGAGAGAGAGATTGTACAGTCGTGGCCAAAAGTTTTGAGAATGACACAAATATTAGTTTTCACAAAGTTTGCTGCTAAACTGCTTTTAG
>JAQMYK010000039.1:8320641-8333465 GCA_030014345.1 Clarias buthupogon | reverse complement strand
ACAGAGAGATATATATATATATATATATATATATATATATATATATATATATATATATATATATGTATGTGTGAGAAAGAGAGAGAGAGAGAGAGAGAGATCAGATTTGTTAATTTGATCTGGAGCTAAACAACCTGCTTGGCAGGTTAGTTTGAGCAGCTCTGCTTCATGAATATTCCAACAGTGGTTGTCAGCTACTGTGGTCAAAAAAAGTTTATCTTCATCGACCGCATTCATTTGCATGGTGTGGCCTGGTACAACAAACTACTGGGACTGTTCTGTAAGGGGCTTTTGACCTACATGTGAACTCCAAGTTTCATCATGTATATTCAACTTGAAGATTTTAAATGTTTTATATTTATTTTTTATGTACATTTATTATGTACATAATTTCCATTTTAATGCCGATATTTCTAGTTATGTCCAGTACTGTGCAAGTCTTAGGCACATGCAAATAATGGCTGCAGAACAAGGATGTCTTTTAAAAAGTCTACATTCCACATTCTACAGTCTTTTTGCTTAAAATATACTCTCAGGTATGAGTCGTGCAGTTTTATAAGGAAAATATCTGCTTAGTTTTACTGAACGTCCTGCAGAACCAGCCACAGTCCTTCTGAGGACTTTATCCTAACTGTTTTTTTTTTGTTTGTTTCATGCATGCAAAACCCAGAAGCTTTCTTGAAAAGTGTCTTCTACATGATCTGCAGCTTTCTTTTCTGGCTTATAATATTTTCCTGGAATAATAATATATGGAATCCAGAAATGATTTTTGTACGGACTTAGTAATGAAATCCTAAAATAAGAATGTATAACAAAGTTAAAATAACACAGGGTGTCTAAGACTTCTGCACAGTTCTGCATGTGTAATTTTCACATACTCAGCGTTAACATTTATCAGGCTGCCACTGTTCTAAGTGACAAGATTATGGTAAGTTACTTGGGGATTTTTTATTTATTTTTACAGCTTTTTACAGTTGTATACAAGTCTTAGACTTATTGTAGGGAAAAATAAAGTTGTGGAAAAAATATTTCTGTATTGTCTTCTGTAAATCGATAATCCGTTCAATATGAGGGCCGCTTTCACACAAAGCAGTACATTTGTGCCACAGAGGAAGCTCTGGCCTCATGGTGCATTACTCCACCAGACCTGTGCTGTGGTATCTGGCACCGGGACATTAGCAGTGGGTACTTTGGGTGGTGTGGATTGCGTCATGGGGCTTCCATGGACTAGACATCTTTGTTCGGTGCATTCCATGGAAACGCAATCATATTGGAATCTGTGGAATTTGGAGGCTGGATCAACAACCTCTTTCCCTGCAGAGCCCCATACCTGTTATGCACAGGGTGTTCTGATACCTTTCTATCATGGCCACCATTCAGTTTTTTTCAGCATTTCGTGCTACATAGCTTAGCTGTGGAATCAGACCAGACAGGCTACCTTCATAGATGAGCCTTGGGTGCTGGTGATCCTGTCAGCAGTTTAGTGGTTTATAATTGATAATAAACATCATTCAATTCAGTTAGGGTTGAGGCTGATCGGTTTATGGTATTAGTTTAATGAGCAATAATTAAAAAATAACATTCATCCATCTATCTATCCATACTGTGTAAGTGTGGTGTCCAACCCATTGTTCCTAGGATATGAAGGGGTATTTAAAAAAAAAAAAAAAAAAAAAAGACTCGTTCCGTAACGCGCCAACAAATGGAAGCACAAGGCTGCGCACACAGTCTCAGGGAGCACCAAACTTCATAAGTCAGTATGCCTAAAGACTTCCTTCTGTGTACTTAGGGAGCTACAGTAAGTACTGCTACTGGTGCTATTCTGACCATATTTCATCATGGACAGCAAGGTAGTTCAAAGAGTGGTTTGCAGTGATGCTGAAATGAGTCATTTAAGGTGTTTTAAGGAGCATGTGCGCTTCAAGAGCAGAGTAACAACACTGGAAGACTACGACAGATCAGGAAGACCTTCAACGTGCTCAACCCCCAAAAATGTCGAAATCATTCGCCAACTTGTGCATAAGGATCGTTGGAGAACATTGCTCCCATTGTCTGTGTGTCATACGAAACAGTCCAGGCAATGATTTGCATATGTGCCATGTTGCTCCCAACTTCTTCCCCAGGCTGCTGACCCAGGAGCAGAAGTAACATTGCGTCGAAGTCTAACGAGAACTCTGTCAGCATGCCGTGGATGACCCATCCTTCATGTCGAGGATCATTACCAATGACGAAACTTGAATATATGGGTACGACCCTGAGACAAAGCAAGTCTACACAGGGAATAGCCCATCATCGCCATAAAAGTCCATAAAAGGCGAGGCAGGCACACAGATCCATATGATTACAGAAGATGACCTCATTGGATTAAGAACTTTAGACTAATTGAATGGAATTGTACCATAATTAACACAATAACACAAATAGAAAACTCCATTACTTTAATAAATTCAGACCAAATGATATTGTACAACTGTAGCATTGTAGATGGTGCACTTAGGAAATCGTGTATGTTAATTATTTTAAATAATTGCAAAAAAGTAAATTTTTTTACAGGGTCGCTGTCTACAAACAAAATGTACCTGGTCTCCATACAAATCTTTGGGTTACAAGAAAAAAAAAAGGGGAGGAAAGGATTTTTCAGTACATTATGGTGTGCAGCTTGGGCCAAATCTAGGTGCTTAGCAAGGATTGGCCAGTCTCTGTGAAGGGGGCGGGGTTTATCGTCAAGCGGGCGAATCACCGCGGTGATCTGTCTGTGTCACTCTAGTGAAAAGTGGAGCGAGAGACGGAGAGGGAAAAAGTCGTTCAACCTGAGAGGACTGGAACAGGTGCGTGTCCTACTGTTAAAATACTGTTTGTTTGTTTTTGTTTTTTTTTGTGTTAGCGTACGTATATAGTGTTTTTGTGTTGTTTAAATCGGTTTCTAGCTGTCAGTTATAGTTTAGCGCTCTTCGTGTTTGGACGGTGTGGAGGTTTAGTTTGTGTTCCTGTAGCACTGATGCTACTCACTCTGGTGATGCGCGTGAACTCAGTAGTCATGTAGAGGTGCTTCTTCTGTATACATTTCTTTTTTTTATTTCATATATATATACCTTTTATTGAGATTTCTGCACAGGTATTAGATATTACAAGCAATAGCTGGTGGTGTGGTGTGGTGTTGAAACGTGTGAAAGGTGAAGGTGTGCCTACTCTTAAGTCTACTTCTTTTACCTGTTTGGTTCCCAGGAGATAAACCACACGGCTTGTCTGAGCTTGTAGATATGGGTATGGATTTCACTCTAATTATACCAACTACATTATCCGAGCACGACATGGATATAAAGAAGTCTGGCTTTCTTCAGTTAGGCTGTTAACTGTGAAGCATAAGGAAATAAGGTTGTTGTTTTGTTGTTGTTTTGTCTGCACTTTTAATTTATTCAAGGGTTCCTAGGATAGTTAACATTTCCATGAGGTACAAATTGATTTTATTTACAGTTACCTTTTTGTGTAGGCATTATTTTCATTTTATTTTTGGTTATTTAGAACATCACACTTTTGGTTGTTATTAGATTAAGGAAAATATTTATGAACTAATTGTATGAAAGTTATTTTTTATTTCAATGTGTACAGTACTTTTTTTTTTAAACATTAAGAGCTTAAGTACAGTAAGAGATTTATTATTCTCGAAAATCACACTGATAGGACACAGGTGACATTATTTATAGAGCTACTACCTTTTTGTTGTTATCAGATTAAGGAAAATCAACAGAGTGCCAATATTTATGAACTAACTGGCTGAAAATTATTTTCTTTATGTCAGTGTGTACAGTCCTTTTTTTTAAGAGTACATCAAAAGCTTTCTTATTCTCGAACATCACACTGACAGGACACATTAAAGTTTGACACAGACCATACATAGTTCTCAAACTTTTTCTTACATGCGTAAGAATTCATGTTAAAAAAAAAAGAGACAAAAAAATTAAATAAAGTCACTATAGCAAATACAAAGTGTTTCAAATTGAAATAATTGAACACAGACAAGGCTGATCCTGTGTACACGCCCATCTTTGGTAGACATTAATGAGTATACAATTCAAAGGTCACGTGACAAGGTGTCAAAACAAACAAGGTGTCGGAAACTCAAACAAGTGAAGATTTTTCTTGGCAGATTCCATAAAGGGCTTGTGCCTTTTTTATGAGTTGGTGGTCTGTGCCCGACATGAAAATTATAATGAGGTCTCAGGTCACATGATATATTTGTATTATTGTAGTACAGTTATTTTATTTTACCTTTAATTTTTATAGTTTATTTTATTCTTTCCTAGTTAAATTTACCCTCTATTTAATTTTTCATATCTATTTCCTATTCCTATTCAGAGTCCTTGATTTTAAGGTATCGAGCAGTCGTCTAAGCATTTCACTGCATGTTGTACTGTGTATGACTGTGTATGTGACAAATAAAATTTTAATTTGATGATCTTAGTGCCATGTAAGGGAGGTTGGGCCTAATTAGCATACTAAAAGTACAGGCTGCACAAAACATTCTTCTAAAATATTTTTTTATACATCGATGTGCAAGGCCAAGACAACCATGGTATCACTCATAACTTTTTTAAATGAATTTTCTTCTTATTTATTGTTTAAAGTTGTATGTCTTTTATGGTCTGAATCAATATTATAATATAATAATAAGTCCAAGTTGACATTTACATTTAAATTTACATTTAGGCATTTGGCAAAGCAACTTGCTTTGAAAAGTGCTTTGAAGTTTCTGTCATTGGACAAATACTGGGTTACAACTGTAGGTTACATTGTTTATAATGACACGAATAATCAGGGTCAATTCCCGCCTTGGATCTATGTGCATGAAGTTTGCATGTTCTCCCCGTGGGTTGGTGGGTTTCCTCCCACAGTCCAAAGACATGCAGATTAGGCTAATTGGCGCTCCCAAACTGCCCATAGTGTGTGAACGAATGTGAGTGTGCATGTACATACGTGTGTGCATTGTAATATATTGGCACCCTGTATAGAGTGTACCCAGCCTTGTGCCTTTAGTCTCCCGAGATAGGCTCTCCATCTAAAGTGTACCACGCCTCGTGTCCTTGTACAGATTGAGTGAAGTGCAAACAAGATTCAAAACAGTTCAGAAGATGAGTGGGTGAGTAAATGAGATCAAGAAAGACAACAAAATTACACCTGAGGGAGTCTACAGAGTGCCAGTATTTATGAACAAACTACTCTGTGTACTTCACAGGAAGACTTTCTGCTTGAAGACTTTCTAACTGCTTGAATGTTACACACTTTTCAATATTCTCAAACATTTTTGCTAGAGCATATCTAATTGTAATTTATAAATTCCTGATGGTTTCGGTCGCTCAACTCTCCTGTCTTATATTCCAAACGCCCAAACCATCACAACCTACCTACAAACTTATACAATTTACCTATAAAGAACCAATAAATTGTCAAGAACTGCTATGGTTTCTAAACCGTGTTTTAGATACGTGTGACTATGAAAGGTATGAACCCTTCTGCACACCTCCCTAATTATTATCGACATCACTATAAGCAGTGTAGTATTTGATAGAAAACACTACTTGGTTGTTTAGTGCACAGTGCTATTTTCTGACTCTACAATCCATTACAAAGAGATACAAACCACCTGCTACAATCCAATCCATCTTAGTGGTTAGCACTGTCGCCTTGCACCTCCAGGATCCGGGTTCGATTCCCAATTCTATGTCTGTGTGCATGGAGTTTGCCCGTTCTCCCCTTGTTTGGTGGGTTTCCTCCGGGTTCTCCGGCTTCCTCTCACAGTCCAAAGACATGCAGATTGGTGTTCCCAAATTGCCCATAGTGTGTGAATGTGGATCAGAGGTCCTACCACACAAATACAATGTTGATGACCATTATCCTCCACAGTCCCTTGTTGGACTGCAGATGTTCCTGGATGGATGGACGGATGGATGACTATATATTTTTGTTTGTTTGGTTTTATTTTATTCATTTATTGTTTTGTTGTATTTTGAAGTCCAGCATACTCCTGCACCACAACACAACATCCCAAATTTTGGTCCTTTCATTTTGTACGCTCTAGAGTCAGGACTAAATTTGTGAAAGTGAGGGAAATCCTTTTATGATTCACTTTTTTGGATTTAGTTTCTGATATCATGTATCTTAATCTGATATTGACATCTGTTGATGTGAATGCAAGCCTTGATTGTACTATGCATCAGGTGCGATTACGGATAACATTAATTGTCTAAACAAATGGACTGTATGAGATCAAATGTGATCCAATTTGATACGATCCGTTTAGGGTTAGGATCTTCTCGTTTATACTACAGGACCCCTGCATTAGATGAGTAGAAATTCAGATTAGTGTATAGATTTTCTGCTGTTGATATTTAAAAAATCTTTCAGTAGTTCTTGTCAGTACTGATACAAAAAATTCTTAAGTTATGACTGCGAGCAGCTGTTGACCTTTTCATATCTTTGTCATTTTGTTCTGTTTCCATAAATTCTCCAGAAATCATGTCTCTTGACCACTTGGCTTGTACAGGCAAGGCACAAGTATTTATATATTGACATATTATAACTGAATTATAGTATGTACTGTATGTGTGAGTATTATGCACTGTATCTATTAAGAAAATATTTGCTGTTCAGATCGTCCAATCAGGACTGTGCCTCTGCTGTGCAAGTTCACCACAAACTGACTGCTCATTGTGTCCCAACACTTGGCCTGTTGTTTAAGGAGCTCGCCAGGGAAAAGACACAATAACAAGATCACTTTATTTAGTTTAAACAATGGAGCTTTTTACTCCCATCGCTCCTTGCTGTGCGATATCACAACTGACCACCAGAACGTGCCGGTTGCTATTCTGAGATTAGATTTGCCCATTGTTACACAATTTACAGAGCTTGTATTATGCTTTTCATTTCATCTGAAATAGGAATCGTGATAAAGTAATCCTAATCAAGGGATCAGAACTTGTGAATTGTCATTCGTGAATCCTAGTGCAGGAAATACAGCTCAGGAAATGTATTGCAAGAAATGTAATGCTAGAAACAGAAGATCAAGAATCGAAGAGATGTAATACAGTACTAGAGATCTTAATGCAAGAATAGAGGGTTAAAGTTCTGGGTTACTAATCAGAAGGTTGGTTGTTCAAGACCTAGCTCCACAAAGCTGCTATATATTGTGGATGACCCTGTACTCTTGACTGCAACTTTCTGACCAGCAAGAACTTGTAAAGAGTTTGTGCTTTAATGTTACACCGGACAACCCTAACATTAAAACCCAAAACATTAAGCCCAATATTGTGTACGTTCCCCTCGTGCCAGCAGGGCAGCTCTGCGGGACCTCTGGGGATGTGCTGTGGTTGTCTGGCACTGGGTAGATAGCAGTGGATTTTTTGTGTGCCTTGGATTTTGGAGTTGGGCCTTCATGGATCGGACTCGTTTGCCCGGTACGTTCCAAGGGTGCTTGGTCAGATTGAGATCTGGAGAATTTGGAGGCTGGGTCAACAGCTTTTAACTCTTCCGCTGTGATGCAATGAGCGTTCTCACCTTACCGTTCTTTCGTGGCCAGCAACTTTTTGTGCTAAATTGACTTTTCTGTGCCACACAGGCATATATAAGCCTTGGATGCCCATGATAACTGTCACCAGTGTACTGGTTTATAATTAATAAACATGACCTTGTTTTTCAATTCACTTTACGGTCGTGATGCTGCTATATAAATCGATAATGGTATTACAAATCAAAACAGTTATCAACACGAAAAGGCCTTTGCATTTTAGACAGGAATTTTAATAATAATATGTTTTTTTATTATTATTTACAACAACAGCAATAATAATAATACATTTTTTATAAGCACCTTTCAAACATCCAAGGACTATTTACTTTAAACGTAAAAGGTAGAACACTTAAAATATCAATTAATAAAATAATTATAAATAAAATCAGGTTCGATTACCGGGTGATGCTGTAACCTCTCACAGCCGGAGGTCTAGATTGGCCGAGCTCTCTCAGAGGGACGGGATGAGAGGTACTCCGTGCTCCCACATTAATCACGGCTCTACAGCCAATCAGGGGCATCTGTGAGCTCATCCAAGCGGAAGGAGCGGATAGCGCTGTCCTCCGAGTGTGTTACGCCACCCCCAACGGTGCGTGAGTGAGCAGTTCGAAAAGATGCGGTTGGCTGGCGTCACGTGATAGTCTTCGGCCCTCCCGACTGAATGGTAGTAGTAGGCTTAATGTGGGAGCCCCCTAGTGATGGGCAGGAATTGGACACGACAAATTAGGGAGAAAATCTGGAAAAAATAAAAAAAAATTATATAAAAAAAAAACAAGGTCATTCAATGTATACAGCTATAACTACTGTATATAACTACTGTAGAGAAATGAGAAATGCTATATTGAAAAAAGAAAACAAAAAAAATAACACTGCTTAAAATATAGTCTCGGGTACAATTTCGTAGTTTTATAAGTGAAGCAGCTGCTTAGGTTTACTGAACAACCTGTAGAACCAACTACAGTCCTTTTTTTTTCGCCTGCTTCTTCTTTAAGCATGTAATAATTTAAATTAGTATATTTTTTTTATAAAACAGACATTAAAGACCACTTAAATAGATGAGTCTTGACAGCTGATTTAAACTCAGAAATGGATTTTCAGTGTGTGACTGTTCAGGGGGAGTTTGGTCCAGAGCCTTGGCGCCACGATGGAGAACGCTCTAGCACCCAGTGTGCCAAGATGAAGTTGATGAATGAAGATGCGTTGTACCAACATGGTATAAAGAGTCATTTTCGGATTCAAATCTTGGGTTGTCTCTGGGTCGCATCACTGTTCGAAATGTGTCAGATGTGTTATTACTTTTTTCTGTCAGCACTTAAAATAAAGCAAAGTGCATGATCAGTCATTAATCATTTCTCATGTTATTTGAGACAGAGATGGCGTTTGATCGGCTAACCTCAACGGCTGTGGAGCTATATGACGAGTGTATGAAGTATGCAGGTAAAATAACTATCAAATCATTGAACAATGTTCTGTAAGCTAAATATTACATAAATATCTGCTCATCCTACGTGCTTGAGGGATTTGTCCACCGTTGGTGCTGTATTGAGATCTAATAAATTTTGCCTGATTTAGACCCCAGGACTAAAGACTGGCTACTGATGTCCTCTCCGCTGCCGCAGACCATCATCATTTGTGCCTATATCTATTTTGTGATCTCACTGGGGCCCCGGCTGATGGAAAACAAGAAATCCTTCGATCTGAAAAAGGTCCTTGTGGTCTACAACTTCAGCGTCGTGGCTCTCTCTGTGTATATGTGTTACGAGGTCAGTGGTCTGAATGTCATATATCAGTTCCAGGTTTTCTGCCAAGCATGGATTTAGGTCAAATATGATTGATGTCTGTCTTGTTTTGTCTCTTTAGCTTAACTTATCAGAGCCCCCCAACTTTTTTCCCCCAACTTAAATGATTAAAATAATAAACTGAATGAAAAACTATTTAAATGAAGAAAGTAGATGGGTTTCCCATCACTAATTCAGATTGCCGAATGTAAACCTGATGTGTTCGTAATCACTAACCGATATCATTAATAAACATGTTGCACTAGATTCCTTTGTTTTCACATCAGCTCACGCCTAAAAGAGTGCATAGTAAAAGTAAAAGTTCCTGCCACACCTAGTGTTCGGTGTGTGTGTGTGTGCGCCGAGGTATTTGTGTGCCGAGGTATTTGTGTGCCAAAGGTAAAAAATTTTATCCTGTGGTTTTTATTTCTGTGGTATTTTGGTCAAACCACGAGCATCCAGGTGAAAAATGAAAAGAAAACGGTATTCTCTCTTGCCATTCACAGAATAAAATTTTCACAGTTTGTATACACTTGCACAAATTCAGATTTTATTTTTGTATATACACAACCATGCACAGTATGATTTGACAATTTTTTTTGCATTACTGTTTTCTTTAAAAAATCTTCTAATTTAAACAAATGATCATTAGGTACAGTATATTAATTAATATAAGTAAAATTGCACTATGCATTAAATTGCATAGTACAAAAAATGTATTAATTTAATTTAGAATGATTTTGTTTTATTCTGAATGTAAGGATATCCCCAGAATATCAAAATATTATCTCGTGGATTTGTTCAAACGCATTACATTTAAGTTTCATACTGTACATAAAACTCCTTAAAAGTCAAAAGTTAATTTGAGGTTCGATTATAGAAAGAAAGCAGTTTGTGTTGGGATCAATACAACTGGAGAAAGTGATCCAAACATGAAATTTGTTTTGGCCTGCGGCATCTGTCTGTCTATTTGTTTCTGTTTGTAGCTGTGAGCTGATTTAATGGCCTGTGAGACGGCGCGGGAAAAAAGAGATTTCAGGGCACATTTTACTTTTTTTTTTTTTTGCCTTTTTTTATTGAGTGATGGGTCGTTCATGAATGATTCGTTCTTTATGAACGAATCTTTAATGTGACTCAGAAGAACAAGTATTCTTGCAGAGGGATTCGTTCATTTTCTACTGGGCGCGCATGCGCAAATCATCGCAAAACCTCCGTAGATTATGGACAGGAAACAGAAATGAGTAGTTACCTTTGAGTCTTTTGGTCTGAATCGTTCGTTTCTTTTGTCACGTGAGTCCCATAGACGCTATGCAGTGCAATAGATTCAAAAGAACGAACCACTCAGACCAGAAGATATAAGAGATGAGCTACTCATTCTGTTTATTATAATATGTCCTGCATTGTAATATTTTCATTACTGGAACTATAGCCAAACTTTGTGTATGTAGATGTGTTGGGGGTCTGTTTATTGAAAATGTAACATTTTATTTTATTTCTGATCAAAAGAACGAAATGAACTAAATGCCTCAAAAAAAGATTTTCATTTTGATGAACGAGATTCAAAGAACAGAGTCACTAAAATGATTCAAACTTCCCATCACTAATTTATAACCAATGGGTCATAAAAGCTATTCATAAAACCTTTCCAGGCACACACAACCACCTGTTACTTTCCCCCCTTTTTGGTTCCTTTAATTATGTGCGGTGTGATATGAAGCCAAGATCTTCGCTGCTCACCTCTAAGTTTTGGGGGGGGGGTGTAATCTCACCTCCTGCCTGTGTTGATCCCATGCTTGTTGGGTTTTCCTCATCTATTGTAGACTGACTTGCATTTCCAAATTGCTCATTATATGAGTAGCTGTGGGCTTTTCAGCATCCAGTCCAGTGTGTACCCTTCCTTGTGACCTTAGTTCCCTGGGATAGACTCTAGGCCACCTATGTACTTGCAAGGGATAAGTTGATGATGAAACATATGAAAAATATAAAAATTGGGAACAAAGTTCCATTAAAATGTTTCTAAACAGATAAACTCAAGCAGATAAAGTTCAAGCTGCAATTTTCCCCATTTTTTGGGCTGTATGTAACAAAGAGTGTGTGTTTTTAGTTTGTGATGTCTGGCTGGGGCACTGGTTACTCGTTTGGTTGTGATCTGGTGGATTACTCGCACTCTCTACAGGGTATGAGGGTAAGTGCACCTGTTACAGCGGAACTGAAAGACATGTATTAATATTGTTGTTATTATCATTATTATTAGTAGTAGTAGTAGTAGGAGTATTACTGGATTATAAAGATCTGACGCACATGGTGTTACAAACCCCTAACCTTGTTCTCTAGATGGCTCACATATGCTGGCTGTACTACTTTTCCAAATTTATCGAATTGTTAGATACAGTAAGTAAGCTACAAAATGTACACTTATATTTTACATTGGCACATTAAGTAATGCTGCAATCTGTCTGTCTGTGTTTTTTTTCCCCGTCTTCTTTTTAATTAGTGGTTTAATTATGTCCTTTTCGGCCAGGTGTTCTTTGTGCTGAGGAAAAAGAATAACCAGATCAGTTTCCTGCATGTCTTCCATCACTCTATAATGCCGTTCACATGGTGGTTCGGTGTCAAGTTTTCTCCAGGTACACACTCTTCTTCTGTATTACTGACCATGAACACGAGGGTTTACACTGCTGCGCTTTTGTCAGGCAGTACAATCTGAGGCCCCTTTTTTTTTCTATATATATAAAATTAAGCATCATAATTTGACTTTTTTTTTTTTTTTTTTTTTTTTGTAACTTGAGTCCACTTTCTCCTACAAATTCTGTAACAGGAGAAAGTGCTATGTCACTAATGCTACGAGAGGAAGCAAACCCGCAAATGACATGCCATGTTTAAACTGTTTTAAATCATATTCGTGACACCTCTGCATAATGTTGAACATAGTGAGAACTTTTATCCTACCTCCATCTGTAGTGTCTTTGATACAGTCGCAGTTAGTTTCCTCATTCCTCCTTGGTGTATCTGTAAGATCAAGCAACTGTCTGCTTGCAGTACGTGTAAAGGTCAGTTTGTTGTGCAGTTAAGCAATCCTAAATACATATCTTTTATAATCAGTAACTGCCTAAAACTAATGATCGCATTTGCCGACACAGAAACTTTAACCTAAAATGGAAGAAATGGAATTTAGTGATAACATGTAATATGTAAATGTGAATCCAGAGGCTATTAGATATTGACCAGCTTGGAGGTGCATTTGTCCATAAGAGGTGGTACGACACAAGGGGATTTAAGGACAGATGAACCACATCCAGGAGCCATATAAAGAAAATTTATTTAGCTATTCAGACCAACACTAAACATAGCAAAAGACATTTCAGTTAGAGCTGGGCGGTATGACCAAAAATTTATATCACGGGTTTTTTCTAAATTATATCGGTGTCACGGTATTTGACGGTATTTTTTTTTTCCATGCATGATTAGGTGTTAACCCCATT
>JAQMYK010000039.1:8303173-8314933 GCA_030014345.1 Clarias buthupogon | reverse complement strand
AACTTTGGAAGTTCTACTTGGTATCACGGTGCCATAATGGTTAGCTCTGTCGCCCTGTCCCTCCAGGGTTTGGGTTTGATTCCCGTCTCTGTGTGCGTAGAGTTTTCATGTTCTCCCTGTGCTTGTTGGGTTTCCTCCCAAAATCCAAAGACATGCAGATTAGGTTAAGTGGCGCTCCCAAATTGCCAAATTCACAAATTATTATGTGAATCAGAGTGTGTTTGTGTGCCCTGCGATGGATTGGCACGGTGTCCAGGGTGTACCCCACCTCATACCCTAAGTCTCCTGGGAAAGGCTCCAGGCCCCCCTGCGACCCTGTATACAGGATTAAGCGGTATAGACGGTGAGTGAGTGAATGAGAAGTTCCACTTTGACAAATGGAATACATGTAAATCCTGTAAAAATGCAAATGTGAAAGCATCTTAAGTGTGGGCTTTGCATATTTACCAGTCAGAGATGATCACATAATTGTGTGCATGAAAAGTGAAAACTCAAAAGATCAAATCAAACACTGGTTTGCCCCCCCAAGAGGATAGATTAGACGCTCTGGTGCACATGTTAAATGTGGTTGAGAGGAAACCGAGAGCGCGTTCTCTCATGCTACAGTTGAAACCCTCATTAGCCTGCTGTCATCAAGATTTCGTGACCAAAGGTTATTACAAACAGATGGGCTGTAGCGTTTACAGACACTTTATGCCAGAACTTGGCCCTATAGCTTGGCAGGAGGTGAACCATAGCAACACCACTGGGTGCTCCTGATGACAGACAATACAAATATTACTCTGTTAATAAGCCAGAGCCATTGTTAAACTTTAAATAAAACTGTTTATATCATATGTATACAGTATAACAATACAGATCTCATCTTTTTTATGTTTCTTTAACATTCCTAAACCCTAAAGCAGATTATCCAGTAGCTACAAAAATGTACTAAATGATTACGATTATACTGAAGAATCCTCCGAAGCAGGTTACTGAGGGTTAGCATCACTAAATTCATTAGAAAACCAAGCATGTTAATGTATGCAACAGCGTTGTCAAATGATCAAATGATCACAAATATAGCCTAAAGAAAGAGCACTGTGAAAGATGATTGTATATCCACGTTCATGTCTTAGCCATGATTTTTTTAAAAACAGGATGCTCTCGGAAATGGTTCAGACACGTGTAGGGGAACGTAAATAAATTTCATTGCAACTCGAGGTCAGAGTGGTCTCGATTATAATAGCTGTAATCTCTGCCGTTTCATCTACAGTACGAACACAGGGACTTCTGCCTTAAATGGCAAACTATTAAGCGTACACTTTAGACTGCTGAAATGGTTCAGGTTACGTCAATGCAGCGCTAAATGGTTTAAATGGACTCGAATGAGCACAGGGTGGAACATTGCTTTTATTGTCTATACACATTGCAGAATGAATCATAACCTACATTATGTTGTGGTTCAACAGGGGTTATTTCTGCACAAGTCAGGGACTCATGCGCCCACTCAGTGGTAGCCCTGTCCCACGATGTGCAATAGGTCCTTCCTTCTTAACTTCCCAGACTTGAGACTGGACACACTCCTCGCGTTAGGTGTTTAAGGGTGAAGAAATGGATGGTACTGATTGTATGAGCTATCAAAGCTAAAACCCTCGCTTTTAAATAGATACTCTAAAGACATCAATATAGTGTTTTATTGTTGTTTGGCATCCATATCAGATTAAACAGGGTTAAGTATTTTGGATAGCATGACTAATAGCCATAAGCAGCCATAAATAAAACTCAACTATTAAGCTCAGTGAACAATAATTAATGAAACAAAGTCAGGATTTGTTTTGGCAACGCTTTAGTGTCAGATACAATTTGTGCAGTTTTATAAGGAAATTAGCTACCTAGTTTTTTTTTTCTCAGCATCTTGCAGAACCATCCACAGTTTTTTGCATCCAAAACCCAGCAGCTTTTATTCAGTTTGTATTTTTTTGGTCTAAAAAGTGGTCTCTTATATAAGTGCTCTCTTTCTTTTCTGGCATACAAATATTTTTCTGTAACCTTCTGTGGTGGAACACTGATGTTGAGAAAGTCATAAAATAAAAAAGTAAAAAAAAAAAAAAAGTATAACAAAATTTGTACTAAAAAACAAAGGGTGCGGAAAACTTTTGCACAGTACTGTAGTTTTGCTGATAGAATGTGAGAATTCTTTTTTATTTCAATAGTACAAGATTTTTTTTTTTTTTTATTATTCTAAAAAAAAAAAAAAAAAGGTTTAAAGGGTTTTTGTTTGTCCATCTAGACCAGGGATGTCAAAATCATTTTAGGCAATGAGCCACGTCACACTTAGACCAATGTCAAGTCTGCTGGACCAAAAATATCAACAAAATTATTATAAATAAATCCAATGTTCTTCTTCTTCTTTGTTGCCTGATTATACACCAGAGACTGCCTTCAATCAGTTCCACAGGAAAGAGACGAGGTAACAGGGCAAAGTCTTTAGCTTAAGAATTATATAATCATCAGCACATTTTATTTTTAATTGATTTTATTAACCATGAGTTTATTACCACTAATTTGACCCATACTGAAATATTAGGACTCTAGACTTTACTAGGGCAAACCTTATCAATTTCAACCAAACCAACAGAATGCTTTCTTAGAACGCTTACACATCCTCAACAGCCTTGATTTGCTAACCGTGTGGACCTGACGATTGCTCGGTCGTGGACTGGCAATACTCAAAATAGGAAATGACCACAGGTTGTAAATTCTCAGTCCTTTTTTTTTGATCTGCCCTTGAGCGAGGCATAAATCCACAATCTGCTCCAGTGGTGCTACAACCTAGAAAAAATAAGGTTGCATCAATACTGCTGCCACATCATAACTCTGTCTCTGCTATTCCTCATGTCGACAGTAGGAGAACCAAATGTATTACTGTGAGATCAGTATTATAAGGCCGCTAGAACTATTCCTGCTGCATGTTCTTCCATCCTGCTGCTTGGACAGTTTTTATATTTAATCTAATAGTGCAGAATCCAGAGTGTAAAAAAAAAATAAAATATATATATATATATATATATATATATAGTTCAGTTGTACAGTCCTGTGTATTATATCAGTGTTACATTCTGTCATTTATTTATTCCATGCTACTGTCTTGTGATTGTTACACTACGGTAATGGAGAAATATTACTGCTGTCAATCTTTCAAAAGAATTTCATCTAGTTAATCAGTCATGGACTGTGATTAATCGCGAATAGTCACAATTTGAAAATATTCAGATTTACTTGTATTACAAACATGCAATGTTGGAATAAGGAAATGCATGACAAACTGATTAGAGGAAACAGATTATTAGAGGAAACAAATGTTAAATCAAAATCTCTTGAATCGTAAACTTCTTGCAGCAGTCATATTGTGAGCCTCATTTGCTCCTATAGTGGTGATTATCTCTTCAATTTGGCAAAATGTCTTTCTTCTGTTATTAACACGGCCAGAGTGAATGAGTGCAGTTGTCATTTGTCATTGATTAATTGTGGTTACATAGAGGTTGTTATGGTTACTTACTGACGTCCAGTGGTCAGTGCAATAAAAAGGAGCTTCTGCCAACTGACTCATTGTCATAGTCTATTTTAATGCTTTACATTTAATTTATTTTGTTTTTAAATAGCTCCCCTTGAAGGTAACTCGAGCACACAGCTTTGGTTTTATCCAAACCTTCATCCAGAAACTTTCCCTTCAGTACACCTGGTGATGTTTCCTCAGTCATCTTATTATGAATAACCCTGCTGCAATTATGGGAAGCCAATGGGGTCAACCTTGATCATGTGATTAATTTGCATTTAAAAAATAGTAGCGCGTTACAATTTTTGGATTAATCACATGTTAACTGTTCATATTGACAGCCTTAATATAAAATTTAAGTGGATTTTGTCAGCCATAAAATTATGATCACCCACCTAATATTTTGCCATCCAATCAATAATGACCTGTGTGTTCTGATACCTTTCTTTTGGAACCGGCATTAACTCTTCCCTCAATTTGAGCTACAGTAGCTCTATTGGATCAGGTTATACAGACCAGCTTTCGTTCCCCACGTGAATCAATGAGCCTTGACGTCCATGAGCCTGTCGCCGGTTCACCGATTTTCCTCCCTTGGATGACTTTTGGTACGACCCGAGCACTGTAGACCAGGAACATCCCACAAGAGGGGCAGTTTTGAAGTTGCCCTAACCCCGTCCTCTAGCCATCACAGTTTGGCATAGCTACAGTTATAATATCTTATTACAGTTGCACCTGGAAGTGGGTGGCATATATTAGGCAGAAAATTCACAGTTTTTCTCCCTGAAATTGTATTGAATGTGTTGGAAGCAGAAGAAATGGACAAGCATAAGGACTTCAGAGACCTTGACAAGGATCAAGGTCAATTCAAATTGATAAAGTTTATTTCTGGTTCTGGTGGAAAGCTGTCAGAACATATGAGGTCATTACTATTTTGATGGAGAAAGGGGGGGACCTACTCAATATTAGGCGGGTGGTCATAATGTTATCGCTGATCTGTGTATGTTTCCAACTTAATTAATGACAAGAATTATTATTAGATGAGTTTAAGGATTCCTTTCATTCTTTCAGGCAAGCGAATCTCGATAAAACATTTCAGTGGGACTATAAAACAAATAACGATTCCTCAATGTTTTATTTATCAGTACAAGTTCAAGGAATTACCCAGAGCAAATATTTTAGCCCCCAGGCTCTCATTAGCGTATGTGCTTTTTAGCGCAGCTGTCAGTAAGGCTCATGAGACGGGCTGTGGGAAAGAGAACAATGAGATATCTTTACTGATCTCTAAGGTTAACTGAGTGACGCAGGATAAGCTGACGCTTTACCGTCACAGCCATCGGCTTTGAGGATTAAGTCACAAAAGCAAATATTCTGCTCTTTAATCAGAGCTGTTTAAACAGAGCCCTTACACAGCATGAGAGCACAGAGATGGATTCCTTGAATAGGACAGTCACGTGAAATTTCCCCCTGTGCAGTGATGTGTTCATTAACCTAGTCATCCTACTAATCATCACATCAGCAGAGCTCGTGAGTCGTGGCTCGGGCTGTGCTGGTGTCCTGCTGTGATGCTGCGGTAGCCTTTGCTCTGGCTCCAGCCTCATCCTGAGGAACTCTGTGGGAGGAGGAGGGGCTTGGAGGGCAGTGGAGCAGCAGGATTGGCTGCAACACTGGGAACTCTGTTATAGGTTCCATCCTTAAACCACAAAGCATTGAGTCTCCCTAGCACAGGAAGCACTAGGGGACACTTTTCTTTGCCTCTTCAGGGTGGACTGTATCGCAGTGACAGCACAGCTGAATCCCTGAGGGAGGGGGCTGAACTCTTCTGTCACATTCTGCCTTGCTTTCTAAGGAACGACGGTAAGTATTTTTTTTTAAATCATTGTCTTCTGCTATCCTGGAATCAGTGCAGACGATGGGACAGGGAATAGAAGTCAAAAGAACGAAATATTTTGAGAATGACTTTATACAGTATGTGAAGTATCCTGTTTCTGTATTTGAATATGCAGTAAGGTGTATCAGCATGTGTATAGAGGAGTGTGTGTGGGTGGATGTGTCAGATGTGAATAGTCCAGAACAGCATGAGGCAGGTGCAAGGTGACTTTTCGGAGCCCAGCCTCCTTGGAAAACTTGTGACTGCATTGCAAAAAAAAACAAAAAAAACAAGTGACACTTTTTTGTTTAGGATGTTCTTTCTCTTGCTATAAATAGCTCATTCCTGTACAGACTGTAGCAGGGATCAGGTATAAAGTCGTAGTGTAGCAAAAAAAAAAAAAAGAGGCATTGGAGTTTATTAGAGGATGTTGTTTAAGGGGATCTGTTGTATGTGTGTGTGTGTGTTTGGGGGGAGCGTTCTATTCATAGTGATGGAGAAAGGCTGTGGGAACCGCGAACGGCTCATCGTTTGTTGATGTTCTCCGATTTAAGCGAAGCTACAGCACTGTATGTGTAAACGCTGCTGAAGCATGACATCTTCTGGAAAGCACTCACACCAAATGTAGGACTGCATGTTTATTTTAATGCATACTTGTAATTACGAGCAGATTAAGTCGACTGAAGTGCTATTGTTGCGCTTATGGTTAGTGGGCGGTGAACAGAACTTGTATACAAACATGGCATTTTATGGTTTGCAGTGAAAAATGTCTTCTACAGTCAAAGCTGTTACATTCAGCAGTTGACATTTAAGTCATGCAGTGCCAAGGTTGTAGGTATAGTTGAGTCATTTCATGCCTTACTCTCTTACTGTCAGAAAAGTTTTGATCTGTGTATAGGGTGAAACGTAAAGTGGGAGATGCTTTCACGAGACGCTTTAATAAAAACGTTTAAGTAAATAAGTAATCACAGGTGACTATATAGGTGAAGATACACAGGATTGATATTAAGCTTCCTACTTTACCAATATTCACCAATATTGAATTTGAATGCTTCAAAAGGACACATGATTATAGTGTCATTTAAGGTTTTGTTTGTTGACCGCAGAATTTCTGAATTTCATGTCGTAACACTTTAGTCTCATTGCCTGTGTGCAACATTCCTGATCTGGCATAGTGATTAGTGACCTACTCCCAACATATAAAAGACTCAACACTGTATCTATGTATGTATGCTCAACCCTAAAGGTAAGATCTGTTCCGTACTGGTGGAAATTGACCGTGTGAATGGATTTTTTTGTTGATAGTGAAGTGGGGGCTCTAGTTTGGGTTTAAGTGCCCACCTTTCACCATGTTTTTAGCCACCTATTGTTCTTCAGAACAGTGAAACTCTTGTGTCGTGTTGACCTCTGAGATGCAAATGACGCTTTGTGGTTTGCTTAAATGACGGCGAACTGTTGAGGAAGGGACACAGTTGCCTTTGTTTCCATTGCTTATAGAAACACATCCATAAAATCCTTGTTCCATCTGTTTCCCTTCATTTTCCACACATTGTGCACAGTTAATCAAACATGATCAAAATGGAGAAGTGAGTCAGTGAGCTGACAGAAACGGTATGTCCAGAATCTCTTAATGTCTCTTAATGTTTTTCAGGCAAAAGGGGAAAAAATGAGGCATCACTGCACTTTTGATGTCATTGCAATGCAATCCAGTTTGTCATACATTGATGACTAGGTATGAGGTTTTTAGGAGCAATATGAACATTAGTTAATGCTTTTTTTGGCCGAAATTTTAGCAAATGTCCAATCTGGAACTGATGAAATAATACCACGAACATCCCATGGGGTGAGCTATAGACTCAAGTTCATGTGTTTGCAGGTTTCGTCTGTTGCCGCCAGAAAAACAAAAGAGCATAGCACATCTTGTGCATTGGTTGGTCGGGATATCCTTTAGTGTGATGCAAGCTGACTAAAGGAGAAAGATAATGCTCAACTTCTGTATACATGCAGCTGTTCTATAGCATTACATGAATAGAAAGTTATGGATAAATTATGGTTTCCAGCTTCACATTTCAAAAGATACAGTATATTTTCAAATAGAGGGAACTGACTAAATTGGGCAGTTACCAAAAAAAAAAGAAGGTTGAAATGGTCCATTGTTTTTGATGTTTGTAAAGTAATCCCCTAAAGTCATTGTAATTGCCATTGGCTGTTTTTGGAACAGCTTTAGCCACTGAAAGCATCCAGTCTTCACATTCACACCCTCCATCCAACCTCCCACCCCAAAGATAAACACACTCTCATTTCAAAAATCTCCTGATCTAACGCTACAGTTACAGATGTGTACTTGTTTACGCCAGTTTCAAAAGTCCACATATCTTCGAATTAGCCAGGTGTGAAACTGTATTATAGGTCTGCACCACGATAGCTTTCATTTTTCATAAACAGCAGCTTTCAGTTCAAAAGTATTATTTTAGATCATTGTTAAAGCTAGCATGAATTTAGAAGGTCAGTGCATCTCTCCAGATTAAAATCACATGTTAAATTATGTATATGTTAAATATTTTCACATATATCAAATATTTTCACAAATTAAAAAAATTAAGGAGGAAATTCGTACTGCGAAATACATTTTCCCAATAATAGGAAATAATGTAAATGCAGTTAATCCGTTCCAGCCACTCAGAAATATTACCAATATTACCAATTTTACTATATAAAACACTATAATCATAATTATAATCATTTTTGCATATGAATATGTGCAATCATTTTGCAATCAAAACTTTAGAAATGATAAATAAATAGACATTAAACCTCACTTAACCTTAATTCATTGTTTCTCTTGTCACCGGCTGCTTTAAAAACGCAACTGAAAGCGGCTCCCTTTTCTTCTTGCTAACATTCTTAAGGCCCATTGTGTTATGTCTTCAGTAAAGCTAGTACAAAATGCAAAAAAACAAAACCACAAAAAATTTGCAAACTCGCTTCACTTGACTTTCCACTGACGCAAACAAGTTTGGAACGGCTCCCAGACGTACGCGCAACTTAGCCGGCCGTCGGTTCGGCTCTGTTCACTCACTCGTATGCCGAAAATGCTTCAGTTGCTGAGGCAAATTTCTTCAGTTCTTAAGGTGAAACTTTGTGAGACTTTTAGTCATATGCCGAGGACATGATAGATACTTAGCAATATAATAACTCGCAGCATTTCTGCGGCTTCTTTAACAAATTTATGATCATGAAAAGTTGCGTCACTTATCTTTCGCTGAAATAAACTGAAAGACAGAAAGATGGCTGTTCTGGCTTTGGCTAAGAATCCACCACTAATACACCACTAATCCCAGCTAAAGAACATAAGTTAGAGTAGTGATCAGTGTTACACATGTTTGTTATTACAGAAAGGTTGGAGCTCTTAGCTGGTCTTTTAGCCCGGGGCAAGGTGTGGGTCAAAGTGTTTACTGCAATCTTAAGCTCAGCACCCACACTCCAGCTCTAAATGAAAACGTCAAAATGAAAACAGTCTTAACATTTAAACTGAAACAGGAAAGCGGCAATCAGAAGGATAATTCCTGATGCCTGAGGGCTGGGTGAACAGGTCATCATATGTGCTCTTTTGTTTGATTATTGCATGTGGCCGTTTTCTCTCTCTCTTCTCTTTTGCATGCATTTGACTAAAAACACTACCCTCTCCTGATCCAACATCAATAGACATTCAAGGATTTGTAACTCACTGAAACTCTCCTGAAAGCTATACTGTAAATGCAGCATCTGAAAAAAAAAAAAAAAAAAAAAAAAAGGGAAACAGATTCTACTTACAGTATGAAGATAATTTGTTTCAAGGACGGACTGCAAAACCGATGGACTGGAGGCCTTTTGCAAAACTCTCCCATGACACATAATGACTTAAGCAGCTGGTAATGTGTCAGGGGATACATATTACACTGCTTGTGTAGGGTCTAATTTATCTAGTGTATTGTTTATCTGTGTTCATGTGTGTGTTTATAAAACTTGAAATTAATATGGAATATAATCAACATGGACAATGCTCGATTCTGTTTGGTCAGAAGGTGTTGAGTAATTTTCTATAACAGCAGCTTTGACCACAGCTCCAGCTGCCAGGTTTATATGAATGTGCTCATTCTTAATCATTATTTGTTTAGTAATAACTCATACAGGGAGTTGCATCATGCATCAAACCGTTGTTTGTCTGCTAACATTTTCCGTAAGGACATATTTATTTAGCATTTTGTAAGGAGTCAGTAGCCCCTTTTCCACCAAAATGAACCAGGCGCTAGTTCAATAGCGAAACCTCCTAAGAACTGGCTTTGTTTTTCTACGGCCTAGAGAGTCACGTTGGTACATCATGTATGTCCATGTATGTCTCTATTTTCCCAGCAGTGCTAGCAGCTCATTGCATATTGAGTCCAAGGTGGCATTCACAAACTTCAAACGTCAATTCACAAAGTCGATTGTGATAATCCCACCCCCAGCCCCTGATGTAAGTGGTTCTTGTTGTGACCCCGCACAGTGTTGGTGCCACCACCATAGAAGGTTTTTTTTTTTTCCCTGTCTGAGGGTCGGTCAAAAACTTTTAGTTGGTCGTGATAATCCCGCCCCCAGCCCCTGATGTAAGCGGATCTTGTTCTGACCCCGCAAAGTGTTGGTGCCACCATAGAACCATTTTTTTTGTCTCAGAACCGGTGCTTTGGCTGGTGGAAAACAAAGAACTGGTTTAAAATTAGGCAGCGCCAGAACGGCCTTGTTGGAAAAGACCTGGTGTCAGAGTCAGTTCTTTGTAAATCTGTCCCTTTCAGATTCCAGACATGGGTATTCAAATTAGGGAATGAATCTAAATTTCTAAATTTTTTAATGAATCTACATCAGAGACTTTGAAATACTTAATAAATTACGTAATCTTCACGGATTGCTGTGTTAGTATAAGAGGAAATAAACATGCATGCTGTTTTTTGATAAATCATCAAAAACGAGACCTGCTTGATATCAGGACACATCACATCATGCTGTTATGGATTATTTTCCTAGAAAACTATCCCATGATTATTTACTTAATAGACAAACTACAGTGAAGTGAAAAATAAAGGGTAGGAATGGCTCTGTTTTACTGCTCAGAAAGTCATAGGGCAACTCACAAGCATCATCTAAGCTGTTGTTAATGCTTGAGCAAAGCATTAACCCTCTCTGCTCCAGGGGCATCATATCATGGTTGGCCCTGCACTCTTATCCCATCTTCCTAACAAGCAGGGCTATGCGAAGAAAAGAATTTCACTGTGGTCAATACATAAGCTGCAAATATAGGCTCCTTGTAAATGTGCCGGCAGATAAATAAATGCTTGGCCTATGCAAAGTTATTTTTGTTTCATTTGTAAACTGCACGGTGCGTAACATAATGAGGTTCCCATGGAAAACTTTCCACCAAGAGTTATCAGCTGCCTCTATGTTTAGTCTGTAATCTTTATGGTCAATTTTGCAAGGAGATATCTCTGGGGAAAAAAAAAAAAAGAGCAGGAGTGTTGTTTCTAATGTAACATCACGAGTGAATGTTGAGTCATGGCTCAAGTCTATATGTTGCTTTTTTCTGCATTAAATGAAGAAGGATCAGGTAGCTGTAGTCCTTTCTGATTAAGAGCCAGAAGTAAAGAAAGCAACAATCAAGAGTTGGTAAAGCAAATAAGAATTTGATTCAGAATCGCGGCACAGCTGATATTAATACAGCCTCTTCAAGGATACATCTTTAATATCATTTTATTATCTTCTCTATCAAAGCAGGGTTCACCCTGGATAGGGTGCAGTCCATTGCAGGGCACAAGCATGCACACATTCATATACACACTACACACTACATACCAATTAGACATGCACTAATCCGCATGTCTTTGGACTGTGGGAGGAAACCCACCAAGCATGGGAAGAACATGGAAACTCCATGCACACAGGCTCAGGACTCGAACCCTCAACCCTGGGGATATGAGGCCAGCATGCTAACCACTACACCACCAAAGATTTTAAAATCATGTATGTAAAATAATGTACAATTTATATTATTTACATTTAATTTTACATTGTAAAATTATGCAATGTAAAATTATCCTTCACTAAAGTGGCAAAGCATGGCCTTCAAATTAAATAAATACTGCATTAAATAGAGCATTACATTAAAGTAGGCAAATGTAATAAGTATATATACTTATATATATATAATACAGGCCAAAAGTTTGGACACACCTTCTCATCTATCTGTCAATGTGTTTTCTTTATTTTATATGTGTTCATTCATAGTTTTGATGCCTTCAGTGAGAATCTACCAATGTAAATGTTCATGAAAATAAAGAAAACACAT
>JAQMYK010000039.1:8286712-8297876 GCA_030014345.1 Clarias buthupogon | reverse complement strand
TATTTATTTATTTGAAACAACACATTTAGGAAGGATGCAACTTCCTGTTTCCCTGACATCTGTCCAGAACCAGAGGAAAATAGAAAAGAGGAACATAGAAGTGGGCATCGTTCACAAAACCTCCTGCTTGGTGTGTTTACTCTGTGTACTCTGGTTAACTCCCACAGTTCAAAGACATGCAGATTAGGCTAATTGATGTTTCCAAATTGCCCGAGCCTCATGCTCTACGTCTCCTGGGATAGGCTCCAGGCCCAGCGTGACCCTGCATACAGAATAAAGCCGTATAGACCATGAGTGAGGGAGTGAAATTCAATACATGTAACTGACTAATTTATGTATGAATTTTATATGTAACTAAATGCTGAAGGGTATTAAGGGCTGAAAATTTCCTAATTCATCATCTTGCCGCAAAAACAGCATAACTAAATAAATAACTAGTTCAATACAACTTGTCCATACCAGAGGTTCCCAACCCTTGTCCTGGATCATCTCTCATTTTGGTGTTTTCGGAGCTCCCAGGACAGCTTAACTAATTTAATAATTAACAGTTTGGGACATTCTTGTTTGTTAAAGTGCTATACAAATAAAGATGAGTTGAGTTGAGTTGAGAACAGTCTTTACTGTATAGATGTGGGTGTGGTAGAGCAAAACATGAAGGGCATGGGGGACGTGTCCTCCAGGACCAGTGTTGGGAAGCAATGATCTGTACGGCCACTATTTATTCTATTCAAAAAAAAAACAAAAAAAAACAGAATAACTTTCTGAATTTCTGCAGTTCTACAGCTCTGTCCTTTGGCTCAGTTTGCATCTAAAGGCTCAGTTTACTGGCTTGCATCCACACACACAAAAGCAGCCAATAATACACAGCATGTTTGTGTCGCTACGTGAACCCGAGTCGATTAAATTGCCTTCTTACTGCTTTCGAACCTCAGCTTGGACCCAGGCTGGGACCACCGCATTCTCTCTATCAGTCACAGACTGGTTGTTTGATTTCATTCCGTTCAATGCTGTGTTCTAACCTGTGTAAATGAAGCACACAAAGAAAAACACACGAGAGTTCGATTTAAATGGGATAAACCGTGGATGCTAAAACGGTGGCTGCACCGAGCAGGTCCGTGCAGCACAGAAGTCAGCAAGGAGCAAATTATGAAAGTAAGTTGATGGAGGCTGTAATGTAAGTGAAAAAGGGTCACAAGTTACAGCAGCATTAACATCAAGAAGAACAGTGGTCAGAAGTCAGAACACACTGATCATACTGTTCTTGTGCAACCCTGTCTGAACAAAGTCATGTAATATATTTGGATTTCCTTTTGGAGAACGTCTGTTAGGCACTGATGTTGTTTTAAGTCCGATGATCACTGAGACAATTCTGGACGGTTTTGCTGTATGCAGAATGTGAAATACTGTAAATATGCACTCGATCACCTCTCCATCGAGTAAAGATTTTCTTAATAAAGAATGATCCGACACCTCGGCACAATTCACTCAAGATGGTTTAAAACTTACTTACTTGATATATTCACAAAGTCAGATATTGGATTTCACTTCTACCTTAAGGCTTGGACCATCATTATTTAATAATGATGCAAAATGAGTTTTAATATACATCAAATTTTTTAATTCACCGCGTCTTCATTTCATATAGCAATCCAAACGTGTCAAGGCTGACAGTGCCAATATCAAGCATCTTCCACTTTATTCATATTTAATAGCCTGGAACAGCCATAACTAAATTAATTAAAATGTTTGCATCCTAAACACATCAGTGGAAACAGTATTAATTATATCTAACGTTTGCTTATTTACTTTTGTTGACTGATATGATTGCACATTCCACACAGGTAATGATTAGACTGTTTGTGAAAGACAGGAAGCTTCTGAGAGGTTAATTTGTTTCCCACGGGGCTTTCGCTGATGTTGTTCTTGGCACTGTGATCCCTCAGTTCAGACAGGTAATATGTTTCTTGCTCTGGAAGAGACATTGCCTCCTGTTTAGGTTCCAGGTTTTTGTAGGGCATTAAGGTTTGACTTATGCTGTAGATGCTGAGTGTGATGTCTGAATAAAGAAAAAAGATTATGGAATAATAATAATGTTGGGTATTACGTGGAAGTTTTCTTTAGAAATGAAACTCTGGCATCTACTTCTGGCAGTGATCTCTAGCTTTAATCATCAACAGTCATGCGGACCTGACAACAATGAGTAGGAATAAAACGTAGTCCCGCCGGAGGGAGAAAAGGGGATGGTAAGCTTTCCATTTCAACATATATTGTTTTCTCAAATGACTTCTCTGGCACTCATCTGCTTTATCGAACAATATAGAAGTTGGAAATGTTTTCAGGCACACCTTTTACTTCTTATTTTATTATTTTCTCTTGGGCTTCGTCTCTTTTATCCTAGGGGTCGCCACATCCGATAATTTCATCCGCAACAACTGGCACAGCTTTTACGCTGAACGCCCATCCTATCGCAACCCTCAAATTTCTAACCGCACTTGTGACTGGATGGTTGTATGGTTGTATTGGGAGTGGCTGGGTTGTATGAGAGTTTAGAGTTAAGGGTCTGGCCCAGGGGTCGGCTCCTTCATCCCCCTGCTGCGGCTCCCTGTGGCCTTTAAAAATAAACAATGGGTATTTAATTGAAATTTATTTTTATTTTAGTTCATTAGCTTTTTAAATGTCATTCAAAATTTGAAGATTTTGATCTTGTAACATGTTTCATTTTTTGTCGCTCAAAATATGCATCACAACTTTTCGAGCCCAGAGCTGCGTTCCATTCCGTAGTGTACTTCACAGGGTGCTGCCTACTTCCTGCTCCACTTGCAGTGAATGTCAGTGAAGGGAACAAGAGTGCTGACGTCACATCCACCGTATTATTGATAATAATAATTGTTTAAAGATGTACCGAGATTTATTTAAAATTTTTTTACAGATTACAAGCCTATATAATATTAATGATTTCTTGACATAATTGAAGTTTAAATTATAGTGTCATATTAGTATGATGTCAATAATAATGATAATAAATATATGAATCTTTTTTTCAAGCTCCATTTTTTTTGGTTGATACCTGATTAATAAATCATGTGCAGGATTAATAAACTGAGGAGAACAGTTAATAGACATTAAGTATTTTATTTAAATGTAAGATTTCATTTTCTCTGTAGCAGTTCATTGATTACATAAATGCAACACATTATAGTTTTTTTATACAGAGCATAAAGGTACAGTAGAAAACGATATATGCAGTGTTTTCATTTTAGATGTCAAAATGGCTCTTGGAGTGTTTAAGGTCTGGCCCAATGACCCCACAGTAGCAAACTGGCAGTGTCAGGGCATAAACCCCTGGCCCTCCAATCAGCAACCCAGAGCCTTAACAGCCTGGGACATCACTTATGGTATATACCACACTCATAGTTATGCATTAATCTTTTCATAGACTAAGAAGAAAGAAAAGGTGCACAAAAGCAACAAGAAAAAAGTCAATCAGAAACACCATGCAGAAATGTGGTTAAGTAGAAGTACAGATCGTCGCTGTAGTATGTAGTGGAGTAAATGTAAAAAGTATCTTCTAACAAAACTACTCAAGTAAAATGAAAATATGTACTTAAGCAATGAATTAAATGTATTCTGTTACTCTCAGAGTACAATTATGAGCAATATAGATTCTGTATGTGAAGCTCATAAGAAGCTGTTTTTTTTTTGAGGAAGAAAAAACAATATTGCCACATTTCTTTAATGACAATGCACAGCAACATACGTAAAGGTTAACAAGTTCGGTAAAATAGTGAAGTTCTAATGCACAAAAATTTAGACAAACCTGTATTGGATTGTCATATTGTCATATTAAATGTCAGTAGAGTGCAAAAGATGAATGCTTATAAACACTGCATGTACTACTATCATTGTTGTGCTTCTCACATGTTCCATTATCTAGTTGTCTCCTGTCATGCATCTTGAGAATGCATTCCTTTAGAGTTATTGTAAATAGATTGTGTCAGGGTGATTTAGAGCACAAAGCCCAAAAGAATGATGGCCATTTTTTTTATCGTGCCAAGTCTCTAAGACATGACAAATAGAGCCTGTTTGTTTTTCATGGGAGGAGCGGGCGGCTGCTTAAGGTCAGGCCGGATAAGAAAATATATTTATCACTTTTCTGTTTAGAGATGACCTACTGTTTTTTGCTATCAGCATTATCTAGCAAAAGTCAAAAAGTCATTAATTATGAATGAGACGATGACTTTTATGCGATGACTTGTAAACCACCTCGGGTGAAAAAGGCTTGTGCGGACATGATGGAAATATTTCGACAGGCAGAAAGCTCACTTACGAGCTATAAACAGTACCTAGGATAATTCCGTTCTGAGGCTACATAAAATACTTTATCTTATAATAATTGCAAACTAAGTAATATAATCATGGTTGTCAGTGTCAGCATGGTATACGCCCTAGTGGATGATTGGGTGAAGGACACTCAGTGAGCACTTCAATATGCCTTGGGCCTATTCGCAGAAGTTAGATCCTGTTGACTGATACAAGCATGAGTCCACAGAGATGGAAGGCCTATCTATCTACAGAGCTTGGAGTCAACAGAAGGCAGAATTGACAAACAGGGCAGGAATGGGGGAAAAAAAGGATTTTAAAAAACACCTTTTCTTTCTAGCTCTGTCATGCCGTGCTCCTGCATCGCACTTTAGAAGTAATGTGTGTAACGCAGACGCTTTTGGCTGGCTTTTCCTGGTACTGTATCAGGAAGAGCGTGAGAGATAAGATGTGTGTGAGAGAGGAGGAAAAGGATGGGTGGGGGAATAAATTAAGATGGAAAATCTGTATTAATGCTATTCCCTTCTGCACTTGTGTTTGTGATTTAAGATATTTAAATGATTAGCCATGCACAGCTGTTACTGATCTGTCAAAAGAATGATTGACACAACAAATTAAAAAGGAAAAAAACAAACATGAATCAACAAAGTTTTTTTGCCTGGATGTATAACAAGTGTCTGGTCTATGGCTGGTATGTAAGTTATTTGCTTTTATTCACCCATGAAGATAATATTATGATACTTTCAAAAAAATAAAAATTGCATACTGTATGTATGATATAGGAAATCATATAAGGCTTTGAACTTGTGCACTATTAAAAAACACCTACAGATTTGTTGCAAATTGAAGCTGCAGAGGACGAGTCAATTCAAAAAGATGCAGATGCCTTTAGGCGGGTTTACTGCATATTTAATAATTAAGCAACGAACATCCTACCATGCTCCATGTGTAAGAATGCAGGGGTGGTCTAATTAACATAGATTTTAGATCAGGATTGCAAAAGGAAAAAAAGAAGATCTGAGTGATCATTCTTCCGTCTACGAGGCACAAGGGCTTACTGAATAGTTTCATGAGCATGAAAAAGATATGAAGCGTATACCATGGCCTTTAGACTCATCCGAGCTCAACCCTGTTGAATACCTAAAGGAGATTTTAGTATTAGCTCTCTTTAACACTATTATCAAGACACTAGCTGAGAGGTAATCTTTTTAAAGTAGGTTCGTTAGACTTATATAATCTACGTCAGCATCTACTGAAGCTGTCCTGTTGAGACATGAAGACTCAACAGTTTTGTTTTGTTCTGTGATTGCATGATCAAGTATTTTTGAATGGGCAAATGGTGAAACGTATTGTTGGGCATTACATGGTGTCATGTAAGGGTCATTTATACCTATGGGGACCAAAGGCCTGCCTGTCCAGTTCGATCCCACAGAAAAGTCAATGCAGCACTTATCGGTAGAATAATTCTGGCCATAAGACCAAGGCACCAGAACACCCAGTACTCCGTAGCCCGCCGCACAAAGGGCCTTGAGTCCGACTAGGTCTTTGACCTGGCTGGCAAATTCCTTAGATCCCAATCATATTGAGCACACGCAGGATGTTTTGGACAAACAAGTCTGATCAACTCGGGTCCTCCCAACCAAAGAATCCGCTGCCAACATCCTGTGCCAGACACCGCAGCACACCCTTAGAGGTCTTGTGGAGTCATGCCCTGAGTAGAACAAGGGGAACCTAAATAATATTGGGCATAAGTGTTATGTGTTTGTTTGTCAGTGTGCGTAACACTTGTTAATGAGGAAGGAGGAGGATGCCTGTCACCAAACTGAATCAGCTAAATTTACGTTAAACATATTTATCTCAAGTGGTTGATGATGAGTACATATTCAATCTTTCTAGCCCCCCTCCCATATAGTCCCAAATTATGCAGAGCTTTTGAAATGGTTAAGTTGTGCAACTTCACTCAATTCACTGAATTCTGTACACTGTTTGGTTCGTCTAAAATGTTCTGCACTATCGCTTTGATCGCCTGTCTCTGTCTGGTTTTTCGAGAAGAGGGCCTTGTCTCTGTAGTGCTTTGTTAATATGATTCATCTTAGAGTTCCTCACTATTGATCCAACAGTGTTATGAAATTCTATTACCTTATCTTTAACTTCCTTAGAATGCTCGCAGTCTTTATTCATAGTCCGTTCCTTCAGAATGACAAAAAGTCAATATCTTTCAATATCTTTTATGTGGGGCTTCTGGAAAACGGGGGGAGGGTTGAATACTTTTGCAAGCAGAATTTTTCCATTTTTTGATTTTCTTTGAAATAGTTGCCGATCCTTAATTCATTTGGACGTACTAAATGTACTGTAAGAGAACTTGAGCTCAGTAAAAAAAAAAAAATACAGACAGGAAGAATGAGAATTTATTGTTTTGGTGGGGGATGTTTGGAGTCAATACAGTACATTCGCAAGCCACTGGAGGCAACCACGCCCTGGGGTTGTCTTGCATATGAAAGCTAAAAATCTTCCCGTGAAGATTTAAAAAAAAAAAAAAAAAAAAAGGAACAAAAGAAGGAACATGCATGTCAGGAAGAAGAGAAATGGTTAATATATAATTTCATACTTTTAAAAAATGCACCGTATTAAGAAACCAAACAGCCATATTTGAGATACTTCACTAGAGACTTAAAATAGCCATGAGAAATCTACCTTCATAAATATTTTAATGATTTAGGTTAACATTGCCTGCCTTGTAACGATAAACACCAGTCGTATTATTGCTTATTATAATACATTCTTTCAGACTGTTTAAATAATAAAAGATGTTCTTCTGTAGTGCATCATTGTTCCAGCGGTGCTATAGACGTATAGATGATGGCATGAACACCATCCAAGTCTCCTTGCAACCATTTTTCCATAATCGTTAAGCTTTAGATTGCTTTTTACTCCTGGAGAGGCAATGAAATATGAAAGATTTATTACAATAATGTGCCATACTTATGCAAAAGAATGGCGAGAGTGAGGAATAGTGTCTGTCTATTTTCATACAATGGAATCTTATATGACAGCTCTGGCTAGCCTGAGAGACTTGCCTGCAACAGACGTTTTCCCTTGGCCAAAAGTTTGTACATCAACCAGAAATATAACTGTAAGGTTGTGAGGTTGTACTCATGTTGTTATGAATACTAATGATAATTCAGTACAGGAATATTTTGATATTCTTCACATTAATGGTATTACCCCTGGAGTGCTATAATGTACTCTAGCTATAGAGATTGCTGTTATTATTTCATTATATAATTCTTGATTATTATTTTTATTTAAGGACAAATTTTTGTTAAGGGCAATACAAGGCTTGTGCCATTCAACAACACTACATTCATACTAGTGACAAAAAAATAAAATAAATCCAGCATACCCAGCAGTGCATCAAACAACATCTGATCATCAATCAACTTCTTCTTTTTTTCAATTCTATGCAAAGTAGGCAGGTATAACAAAGGCTAGCAGTTGGATGCAGGTGCAGGTTTTTTTCAACTTCAAAAAAAAAAATGTCAAGGCGAGGTTTAGAAGGCTAGAAAAACAGGATACAAAACAAGAACCTGCTTTGAAGAATACATCCTAAGGATAACTACACATATAAACCTGAAAGGGAAAAACACCAAACTTATAAAAGGGAACTAACTAAGGGAGAAACAAGAATACTATATATTCTGTATGTACCTGTATGTGTGCATAGCAATATTATTCACTCACTCATTGTCCATATCATCTTATTATGTATATAGGGTGGGGCACATGGCGGGGTACACCCTGGGTTGGGTGCCAATCCATCACAGGGCACACACACATACATACACTCACACACTATGTAGTATTTTCCCTGGTCTATCATACTAACACTTCGGAAAAGGCAGTTAATTATTTAATTAGTTAAATCAGGTGTGCTAGGAGCTGAAAAGACACTAAAATGTGCAGGGCACGTAGTCCGACAGGACCAGTGTTGAAGAACCACTGCTCAAGTGCACGAGATCCAATGTGTCTTCATTTCCTCACTCTTAACTCTAGATCTTACTTCTACTCGTTCTTAGTTCCAATTTACCATGAATGGAAAACTTATAACCATGGTCTACTGTGCATCCAATCTATCCCGGGGAAAATGAAGGCACAAGGCAGGATACAGAAACAAAGCATCAACATCAAAGGGACGCCTTTGGACTGTGGGAGGAATATTTGAAATAGACCCACAAAGCCCGGGGAAAGCATGCAAACTCCAAACACACAGACCAGAGGTGGGATTTGAACCCCCAACCACGGAGATGCAGGGGAACAGCACTAAACCACCAAACGTCAGTAACACCGGGTTTAATGTCATTCTGTCAAGTGTGACCTTTCATTAAATGTATACAGAGAAATTCAAGAGAACAATAAAAGCTCAGAAGGACATGATGCAAGTTAACATAAGAAAGTGCTGCATCAACTAGCTTGGCTAATCTTTTAAAAAAAAAAAAAAGCCTAGCCATGCAAAATGTACAACTTAATTACAATTAAACAAAAGTCATGTATAGAGACTGATTACATAATAAGCTTTAAACTATGCAATCCAAGTAGCAAATGCTAACTGCTCCATTAGCAGGTTAGACACCGTGCCCCACCTCCACACATACTCACAACCCTCCCCCTAAAATGCCTTTTTCAGTTATGCAGAGAGAGAGAGAGAACTGACTAACAAAAATCAATTACTCTTTATTCCACATCGCTTCTGTGTTGATGCCGATTCGTGATGTTAATTCCAATGGTGGGATTAAACCAATGCACTCATTCGAACAAGTTAGCATTTCTGTTGTAACAACTTTGAAAGGGATTTGTATGATGGGCCTACAGTGGATAATCTTAGGCTAACAATAAACTGATTAAAATATGCTGCGTTTTTATTTATTTTTTAATTTTTTTTAGCAAAGTTAAATAGGTTTTCGGTTAAGAAATGCTGATTTAACATTTATTTAAAAAGTTTCCATTCGGCTTGAGCCCGGTGTGAATGTACTATATCTACTCAGATGTCAGAAGCAAACAAAAACTGGTAGGATTACTGTATTGTGTTTATATATGCTTTACATGTTCAAGCTTTCTTTACACTGTGAACATAATATAATTCATTCATGTCAACATTCTATTAACTAAGAACTGCAAAACATTTTTTTAAATAGACCTTTAAAATTTGTGTCAACTTTTATTTATAGGCAAAATATTGTCGGTTATGTAAAATAATGTCTATAATTCAATTCTCTGGTCGAATTATAAAGCAGATTGCATTGTTCCTACATTAAATTTAAACAACACATTTTTCACTTTTTTTTTCAACCAGCTATGCTCTTGCATTATAAAAAATGCATTCCACAGGCCCCTGTTTTTCACTTCATGTTATGATTTGGCACTTTTCAGAATTTTGACACAGGAAATATAGTAATATGGCTACCTTTAATTTATATGGAGAGGCACTTCAATGTGAGACTTTGTAAATCTCACATTTGCAAATCATGGATTTTCACAGCTGGGTCACACCTATTAAGTTTTATAGGAAAAGCAAAAACCTGCAGGGTACAGTAAATGTGGGAAAAGAAGGAATACACTGAACAGTATATACATTGAGAGATCAAAAAACGTCATACATACACTAGTGTTTCACTCAACTACCTTTAAACTTTAATTATTGCACACAATGTGGTGCCCAATTCCTGTGTAAAAATGATTCCTCATGCTCTCAGAACTCCTCTTTCACAATTTCAGTTCTAACATATGCCTCCACTATACAGGAATAAAATATCAATTGATGTGATAACCTTAAGAAATGCTGATTAAATGTATTAGTTTAATTCAGTACGTTCTTCATTTTATTGCCACACCTAAACCTGAGCAACTGAAACACCCCCAGGCTATAACTGTGGGCACTATGCATGATGGGTGCATTGCTTCATGCACTTCCATTTTCACCCTGACACGCCCATCACTCTGGAACAGGCTCATTCTGGGCTCATCAGAGCACATGACCTTTTCTATTGCTCCACAGTCCAATGTTTGTGCTCCCTCGTGTTGTGAGAATTGATTTTCCTATGGGCACACCATTGTTTAGTTCCTATCCTGTGAGTTCTTTTTGCATTATGTGTGTGGAAATTCTCTTACATCACTTTTAAACCTAGCTGTGATTGTACTGTCCATTTTATTTGATGCAACTTCATCAAGTGTTTTAAGTGAGCTCCGATCATGTTCATTCATTCATTTATTTATTTGACTACATTTTTGTCCAACATAAACTCCAACATTTTTTGGCCAGCAAGAAGCTAATAAGGCTAGCAATAACTGTCTATCAGCCTGACAGTTTGTAGAGCTAGTAACCAACACCGATAAGGAGGGAGTTGAGTTCCAGTTATTGAGAAATAATATGATAGGATTTGTATATTACCTACCACTTAAGAAGGATGACTCTTGGATATCTCATGTCCAGGTTGTCCATGTTATCATATTCTTATCATACTGTAGTCATATTATTGACAACAGGGGAAGTTTCCGCTTTGCTGATGCTGTGCTGTCAGAGTAATTCATTTTGTTAATTAATTAATTACTTTTTTGTTCTATGTTATGTTCATTGAAATAAATCTGAATCTACAGTGGTGTGAAAAAAGTGTTTGCCCCCTTATTGATTTCTTTTTTTTTTTGTATGTTTGTCACACTTTAATGTCTCAGATCATCATTCATTCATTCATTCATCTTCTATACCGCTTCAACCTCTATTCAGGGTCGCGGGGGCCTGGAGCCTATCCCAGGAAGCTTAGGGCACGAGGCAGGGTACACCCTGGACAGG
>JAQMYK010000039.1:8251678-8268249 GCA_030014345.1 Clarias buthupogon | reverse complement strand
CATTTTCCTTGATAACAAGCAAGTTGAGTCATACCACTTGTTTATCGTATCGCAATCGCAAATCGCAATTTTGACCTGAATAATCGCAATGTGACATTTTCCCCAAATCGTCCAGCCCTAGTCTAGACTCAAAAACGTTATGTGGCAATAAACTGAAGTCAGCTGACGACCTGCATGTACTGATTGACCAGTTTACTACATCAATCAATTTTTCCCCCTCATGATGGATGAGGATATTATTGGATGACAATGCCATGATTCATTGAGCTCAGTTTATGAAACAGTGCTTCATAAGGAATACGTTTCACCAGAAAAGAATGCATGGAGTGATTGGACTCACCCATCATCAGTTAAAAGTAAACATTAATACAGCTCATAATGGAAATAAATGTAATGATGTTGCATAAGATTGTTGATAAAAATGGCTTAGTGAATGTGTGGCATATACACTGGGGTAAAAAAATTAGCTTTTTTAAAAATATTGCCAGTATATTGCTGCATGAATAGGTCTAGTTGCAGTGATACAACTTACTTTATGTACTTTTATCTATGGAGTATTCAGCCTTGAAGATAAGCAGCCCCGAAACACATTAAACTAGCCACGTTAAACTGTCAGTGATGCTAGACAATATCTAAGGAAAAATGAGCAACTGTTCTTCAGGTAAATTAGAATGTCAGTAGAGGATGTAATCTGACTATCAGCGAAAAGAAATCCACTAACGGCTTCCAGGAGAGATAACCTGGTAAAGAGAATACAGTATGTCTTCAGGACAGTTTCAGAGATTATAAGAAGGTTCAATGCATTGAAGCTTTTCTGGCAGCTTGCGTTGCCCCAAAACATTCAGTTGGTTCTGTCTTTATGTTGTTACCTGTCAGTACTTTTTAAAAGCAATTAGGAATACTGCTGTTGTAGTACTTGTCCTCATGATGTATTGTGCAGTCTGTACAGACATCACCTTCTGGGATTCAGCAGAGACTTCAGCTGCTTTTTGATTATCCATCTTTCGAACGTTAGCGTGCTGGGACTGAACTTTTTTTTTTTTCTTAGGCTTTGGATTCATATCTATTGATTCCATTGTAGTTTCTCCACCCTGCCGAGTTTACCCCAGCCAAGCGCACTGAGGGTCTGTCACACTGATTTTTATTGTCTGAGCGCAGTACACAGCAGACTGAACGATGCTGCAAAAAAAAAAAAAAATGCTATGAAAATGGAGCAAAGACTACGTAAAGAGATGAAAGTACCAATCTTTTTTAAGCAAACTATCTGTAAGTGTGTGTCCATGCTGTCTCACTCTTGAAATCTTCACCACCTCAGTCTTCTCCATGCTCATGATGTGTAGGTATCTGTCAGTTAGTGTGGTCCATTGGCAAAAAAAACAACAGACAGCTGAACCACAGCCAGATGAAGCATGTGCAGACATTTTTAAATGCTTTCAGTAATGAGTGGCTTTAGCGCATCTCAAGGGGGCTTTCCTTTTATTCTGGTATTCTGATGCCATCTGGTAGAGATGACTCGCACAGGCCGCTCTTCATTTCATCCACCAACAGATGTTTCGTTTAAAGAGGAAGTTATTCATTAGACAGGCTGCCCCAAACATGTCTTCATTTACTATACAAGCTGCTGGAGGAAAGCTTGATGCATGACCTGAACTGAGCTTGAGGAACATTCTTATTGATTTTGAGCTCTGGTCTCACAGGTCTCCCTGTAGCAACATGAGTTTCGTCAGGGTTTCCAGTTTCCATCTTCCAAAAGCATTCAAGTGCAATACAATACACTCTTCATGTGTTCCCTAGCCTTGAGCCCAAACCTCAATCCCTGGATCCATGAATGGGAGAAATGCTAACTGTCGAAGCAGTCAAGACAGGAAGATGGCAGTAATGCTTAACTCTAAGTCATGTTGTTTGTCAATCATGAGACAAGCTCTCATGATTGTTCATCTAGAAGCACTTGTGTTGTTATGAAGCTACATCCAAAAAAAGCACTGGTAATAAAGGTAATAATTAGAAGCTCCATAAACAAAAGGGTTTCCCAAACCCCATCCATGCAGAGGGAATGAAACCAGACAGATTCACTTTATTCCATTCAATTTCGCTTCTCAATTACTTTGTTTCCAGCTAGTCCTCATGATGGCTGGGACGGACGGAGAGAAGAAAATAGGTTACCGAGTCGTAAAGGACATTCTGCTCTACTATATAGTCCTCCAAGACAAGGATAATGAGGTTAGCCACAGAAAAGCAGAGTGAGGGAGTCTCAGTTACTGTGCCATGTGGAGCAGAATGTGCAATCAAAGACGATGGGAGAGATGACATTCGGGTGATCGAGTACCGCTCCACTTCCTCAGAAACACCTCATCTCCCTATTTTGCCCAGAAACCACCCAATTTACATAGACGTCTCTTTTCACTTTTCCTCGAATAAGAGAGAACACTGTATATGGTCCTGTAATGCTGTACTGTGAATGGGGTTTAATGTTAATTCTGTTATTAATTTAGGGTTTTAGGTTGCTGTAGAGTTTTGGTGCACATTTACAGTGTGCATGACTGTCCACTCTCTAGCCTCATTTCTTCCAATATATGTTCCTTAAGCTCGGTGTGGATCATCCGCCATAGAAAAACCTTAATTTTGTGTAGCTGGTGCTCCATGACACGGTGGGAGATTGGTCCAGCCTTGTTGAACCCTGTGGACAGACTCCTGATGCTTGGCTGCACTCTGCCAGTGAGTGCGTGTATGTGTGTGTGTGTTTGCATCTGTGTGTATCACAACATCTAGTGCTAAGGGGTATTCCTCAGTTGTTTTTTTTCCCTTTGCTGGGTTAAAGCAATGTACAGTAGACCATATAGTTTGGTGATTCACTTTGGACTTAATGGACTTTAGACTTGAACAGCACAAATTGAAGAAACAGAATTTTTACTGGTGGAATGATATCATTTACAGCTTAATTTTTTCCCCCATCTCTAAAGTTAAGTAGCATGTACAGTACTGTACAGTGCAGTAGTGGAGGATGATATGAAATAAGGAAACACTTTTCTTTCTAAAATTTCTTTAATTCTTTTTTTGTTATTTCACTTCTGTTTATATATTATATATGTGATAACCTGGTACATCACCATTTTTAATCATGTCTAAACAATTTGGTGACTTTGAGTTAATAATAATAATAATAAAAAGCTTCTTTCTTGAATTGTGCTTAATTACTTTCTTAGTGAAACTAGAAATTAGGTTAAGCCTTAACATGTGGTCTAGAAAGTAATTAATGTAGTCTGGCTAAAGCTTTAAAATGTTACAATGACGTTTTATGTTTTTTTAAATAATAACAATCAATATAATAGAAATAATTTATTTTGTGGATTGAAATTGCTATGAAGCAATCAATATTTCGTATGAAGTCATCACCTGCCATAGACGTTCATAATTCACTTGAGAATTCCCTAATTTTTCTGAACTTTAGCTGCAGAGATCAACGCCCTGCTTCATACAGTAAAAGTCCTGACACATATTTGTTCCATCTATTAGCTAAACCAGCTGATTCTCGTTAGCACATCTCTTAAGCCAGACATGCGAGAAGTAATTAGTAACATCACCTATTTTGCGCATAGATGAATTATAGAGAACTATAATACATAGCATATGTTGTGTTGATATTTTTGGCCACCGCTGTAATACTGTGATTGGAATAATGACTAATGCTCAAATATTACTTTATAGATTTTTGACACCGTTCACTATGGGTTCAAAATCGGGGGTTGTCATGAGTCCGATTTGCTCTAAAATCATTAGCAGTGGATTAGCAATGAAGCGCTAAAGGCAGAGCTAAGGCGAATTTGGCCGGCACAACATAAAGGCACACGAAAGCCAAAGACTTGGGTTACGTCTATTACATAAAACCGGCTTTATGGCGCACTGTGAGGGTCTGCATATTACTATAGATCTTACTATAGGGATGCTGCAAAAGGACAGTGTTGTACTACAGTACAGTGAATCTGATTATGATACAGGAAGTCTTCATACATAGATGTTTTATCAAAAAGTTTTTTAAATAATCAGTTTTTTAATTATAGCTTCTGTTTGCCCAGAATAGTTTTTGCCTTTGACAAAGGATGTACTGAAATTACTCTCTTGTCTGAATCATGGCTGTCACAAGTACATGAATAACATCAGCTGTGTTATCACAATTTAATCATAAGTGTGCATAAATAAAGTTATATTTCTAAAAAATAATGTCCCCCTATGTAGAAAGGACACCCTGTAGTTAATCAAATGATTAGGAACTGATGCAATATGAAAAACCGCTTAAAAAAATTAATACATTACAATTGAAAAAATTCCATTAAACTTTTGCACATTCATTATAAATATTAGTCATATAACTTGCATGCAAAAAAAAATACGCCGGTCAAACATAATCATTAAATCGTTAGTTCACAAGTCATGGTGAATATATATATATATTTTTATTAATGAAATATAACAGGTCTGGCACAAAACTAGGAAGTTAATACATAAATATGAATGAGGAAAACTGAATGATCATAAATGAAGGCTTAGAAATAGACATTACTCTGGACGAGACTTCACAACGAAACAACAATCTACATAGGATTAGACATACTAATCAAGAATAAATACAAACCATACAGCAATCATAAGACATTAGGAAGCTAAACCCCTGGTAGAGGCAACACATAATCCAAAAAAATGTGCATATGAGTATTTAAACATAAACTTAAATCATGACAGCAGCATTATATGTGCAGCATGAACTAAACGCTGTAGCTTATGCTGTGAGGATCCTTATTTAGGTGCAGCTAATGAAGCAGGGGACCTGGGGCCCTGCAACTGGCGTTGTCCAAAGTGAGTGCTGTCCTCAGTGGAACTGCGAGGTAGAGTCACTTCATATGCAGAGCAGGGGGTGGACCAATATCCTTAAGAGTGCAAGAGTGCGTGGTGGTGGAGCGACGTCCTTTGCAAAGTGGAGAAGGGGAACAGCACTCTTCACAAAAGGCAGGAGGCAGACACAGGACAGCCAGGCAGACTCCAGGAAACCAGCTCACCATCTGGTCAGGACGGCAGTCTTGATGCTCTAGTCGGTTTGTTTGGACAGGTGTCAGATGGCTTGGGGTTCTTAGCAGGCTCACGTGACAGACTGTTGACATCGTCTGCAAATTCATCAGGTGGCGGGACAATGAATTCATCCGGTGTCGTTGCGAAGACATCATCCATGTAGTCAGAAAGTGGACTGCTGCTGTTGTCTGCAAAGTCAGGAGGTGGTGTAATGACCTCATCCATTAGGACAGGAGATGGTACAGTGATGTCCTGACCAGAGTCTGGAGTAGGACTGGATTGGATACCCTCGTTGACCTTGAGCTTTGGCTTGGCTTGAGAGACTGCTTTGTCTTTCTTGTGTTTGGGCTTAGCTGGAGAGCTCATCTCATCTGTCCTGTGCTTGGACGTGGTTTGAGACTTCACTCCCTCTCTGTCTCCAGTCGTCCTCTCGTTGTTGTAGCCTGTGTTTGATCGACTAAGTCCGACCAACATGCAGGTTATAGCTCCAGAATAGAATAGAATCCTAAGGGAGTTTTCGTACCTGTGCAGTGAAAACTACTTCTCAGGAGGCTAGAAAACTCTGCTGTGTTGTCCAGGCTTGGTTGTCGTTGCGAGAACAGGGTTGACGTGTTCTGCCGGTAAGCTGTGATAGCATAACCCGCACTCTGTCTCTCTCATCAGGCTTAGGATCCACCAAGTGCAACCAGTACAGTTTGCACTGCAAGATTAATCTGTCTGGTGGAAACTCGATGCCATCGTGTTCGCTCGGTGCAACCCAGAGAAGTGAGAGCAGGAAATGCACAGTCTCATGCTGGTGTAGAAAGAGCAAGAAGGCGTGGCTTACCAGACTTGTCAGAGCTCTCTTTTGCTAAACAAATCCCTAACCCTAATTCAGTCCATCCTTCTTTGGTGAAGTCAGTGTTAGCACTTTGTAACATCCAGATCTAAAGCTGTTGGTTTAAAGTGGCAAGCTGCATTTTAACCTTTTGTCTAATAAACAAAAATAAATTTATTAATAAAATGAAGTAAAATAAAGGAGACACTGGTGTGGGTTTATAATTTATGGCTGTTTCTAACAGACGTAGTTAGCAGACGTTTCACAACATCAAGAGTGATTTTAAATGAATAAATTAATCCAAGCTAATGCAAGCATTTGTTACTTAACAAAACTGTTAAGTTTATAGCTAAGTATAGACATTTATAGTTGTTAAAGAGGCAATATAGTACGAGTCAAAAATTATCCTCACGCTCTCACACTGTAGAATTTATTTTAATGAACTTTTAGGGAATATTACATTTAAAAATGCATTATTTTTCGACATCTCCTTGCTTTTTTATAAACAAGCTTTCATATTCCTTCATTAAAAAGTGTTTTAGGCCACGACCCACGAATGCACTGCTGTCTTCACTTCTTCTTCAGAAGTGAATCTTAGTCCTCATAGTGCTGCTTCCAGGGGATCAAAGAGGTGAAAGTTGAATGATGGAGCAAGATCAGACTATAAGGAGGAGGATTTAACAATTCAAAACGAAGTTTCTGCCGACAGAAGTGTGCAGATCTGCATTTTCCCAGCTGATGGTTGACTTTTAAACTTTTCCTTGGTCACGATCGAGGATGATTCCATTCCATACCCTGCCGTTTACTCTCCGGCTCGTAGGATGAATCCATGTCTCGTCCCCAGCAAAGATTCTCTTTAAGAAACCTTCACCTTCTTTAGCGTATCGATCCATTTTGTTTGCAGATATTCAAACGCTTCTGCTTACGTTGTTTCAGCACCAGGTACATCATCAGACGCCTCAGAAAACTAATCACTGCACGCTGCTCTTCTTTCATGCAAATCACTATTGGGGTAGCCATTTTTCCTCACACCGCAGCGAGCAAATGAGTTGATGCAACATGTCCACACCTGCACAGCATTGGCTTGATTGGAAAACGCTGATCAGACAGTGCGGCCAAAAGAAGGTTCAATATAACTGGAGTGCGAAAATTTTTTGACTCATCCTCGTATGTGATTGGAGGACAAAAATTGTTTAGGTTGTGGCCTCAGCACACACATCGAGCAGTTGAGAAATCCCATTTGGAAAGCTGCGTTTCATTTTCTAGATTGTGCAGGGTGCAGCTTTCTGGATGTACAGTAGTCCATCCAAATGTCACCCTTACCTTCTTAATGATTAAAGACCTAAACTTGTTCAAACAATCTTACCGAATCAACCGTCAGCCTATGTGAGTAATGTTAGTTTTGGGAATGTTTATGTAAAATGCTAGCCTAATAACTAACTACAATTACTACATGAAAAACCTTTACATTGAGAATAATCGATTGCTAAAAGTTCTCCTCCTCTCCTCTGTTTTGGTCTTTTGAATATAACACGCTGCTTTCATTGCCGCCTCATTGTATTGAAATCCTCATCTAAAAATAGCTCTGTGAGTTGTTTCTCATGTTTCAGATTGCTTCCCTTCCATGATATAACCAGATAATAATGTAAAATAATATCCAGCATATCTGCTAGATTTGATTGCATGTGTTTCAGACAGGGACAGTAACGTCATCCCTTCTTTTCCACCAAATGCTATTTTAAAAGGAGCATTATTACCATTAGTGAAATAAAGGCATGCTTGCCAAACCTGTGAAGTGAGAAAATGAGTTCTGGAAACCTTAGTAGCCTGCATGCCCTGATTGGTTGTCAGGATATGTGTTTGAAATTTGAAATTTATTGTGTGTGCATGCATATTTTCACTATACTGTACATTGAAAGACGGAATAAAAGCATGTATTACATATAGTAGAAGGAGTCTCCAGTGTCAGAACTTATTTTTTCACTACAGAAAAATGACTCTTTCCTGGTAACATCTGTGTTTTCAAGGGAATTGGAAAGGAGAGATTTTTAAATGAGAATGACTCTATTTAGTATAACCAAATAAATTAAAATGTGTATTCGTAAATAAAAAGGAAATTGTAAATTGCTGTTATATAAGAATTAATCACTTTGGGACATGCCGCTCCCTTTCAGTTGAAAATAAGACAACATTCAGAGGCAACATGATGTCTCTGGGTTTTGATTAAAAGTTCACACGATTTTATTGGCTTTGTGATCCTGCACAACAGACGCAGGAACATGTACCGCAATGCAAGAAAGGTCAAGTTACTATCAGTCTAGGTCCCGAATATAATCTTGGTCTTAGCGCTCCATATTGATAAACTGTGGAAAACAATCTTGATCTCTGTCTCCATCGCACCGTCTGCTTCTCCACGTCAGTAATGATCCTCCTCGGGAGTCGAGCGGCTCAATTAGGACAGCACCGAGCTAAAGTGATTTTATTTGTCTCGCTAGGGAGATGTTGTGCAAAATACTATTCAATTATGCACTATGTAGATTAGATGCAAAGACACTGTATAGGCTTCAGTGGTTTGAGACCATAAATATTTATGAGAGATCAAGTGTTCCAAAGTGGAATTAATCTACTGGGGTGTGAATTGCTTTAAAAAAAAAAAAAAAAAAGAAGAAGAAGAAAGAAAACCATGTCCATCTTTGTTTGAATTTTTTTTATTTATAGGTATTTATTTATTTATTTATTTTTAAGTTATCTTACTTCTGTTAACTTACTTTCTTAGTCATTTGTACGTATCAACATTTAAGATATGAGACAAATATGAGCAAATTAAAGACACAAATGGTTGGGTCCAGAATTTTAGATTTTGCTCCATAGTGAAGAATTGAGAATGTGCCTGTCATTGAGATGCACAGGGAATAATAGAGAGGGAAATCACCAACGACCTCCCAATACAACGTTATCATGATAACTATGCGCCGCTTCAACTTGTAGTGCTATTCTATAAATATCATGATTTCATAAATGTCCACATTTGGTATTAAACACATGATGCTGTGCTGTGAGAATAATTTAGAGTGTAATTTAGAGTGTACCACCTTGCAGGATCATAGAGGAATGGCAACCTTATACCACTTTGAATGCAAACATATATACGTTTAGAGAAAAGACAATTTTGGCATGAATTTGTCTCTCAAAAGGATCACGATGTGTAACTGAGACATCTACTGTATATGTGCATTGATTTTATTTTTGTGCCATGATTTTAATACTACATTGCAGACATGCAATAAGTAAATGTGCCCAGATTTTATGATTCAATGTCTGCAGCAAAATGTAAGTTTTTAAGAAAGGAAGGTTTAGCTAAAGTATTAGTATATGACTATAGTGTACTTTTACTCAGCAGCTCTTCAAACAGCATTAAGATTTTTTTAAAAATAACTCTGGGCCAAAATCCGGCGTTTTATCCTTTCTTTAAATTGAACTATAATTCTGTTAACAAGCAGCATTCAGGGGGTTTTCATGATCCTGAGCTATGTGTCTCTGGGACAGTCCACCCTCAGATTGAGAATTGGACATTTATTTGGCATTTTCGCTCTAAATGGAAGAAAAGAAATAACAGTCACAATAACAGATGCATACATTTTATCATAGAAGTACTATCTATTTATTTAGTCCTTGCATGTCTGTTCATGGGTGTCACACTGCTGGTACTGTATGTATGTCTTGAGCTTGGATGTTTTTGAGTGACGGTCTCTTTTTGTCTGTTTTTCTCTCTTATTATGTGGAATTTCTTCGGGCACTTCCTGATTCAATGGATTCTTCCAATTACACCTCAAAGGTAAGAATGTCTACAATTGATTTGAAGTTATTAAGTAGCTTTGGTTTTCTTTCATTTTTGTGTCTTGTACAGTTCTTTCACTATTCAAGAAAGGGCATGTTGTTTTGTGATGGCGATCCTGGCTGTCGAGAAGTTCTCGGCTTTAACGAAAGCCCGTTGTTTGGACAAAGGAGACCAGGCGTATTTGAAATGCCGCTGACACTCGCATTTATCCACGGCAGCAGAGGCTGGGCGTGCAGCATACATTATTCAGAAGGAAGGAAATCATCATGTCGAAATGAAATGTGTTTTAGTCCAGTTTTTTTCCTCAACTTTAATGAAATCATTAACACAAGCTTCATTTTTATCCGTGTTGCCGGGCCGGATGATAGGCGCTGACTGTAGCTCCTGGCAGTATGCACGATGAAGTCTGTCTCATCGACACGTGGGTGTGGAAGAGATTAATAGCTGGGCATGGAATTCAATATTTGCAACTTGCCAGGGAGTATAAAAAAAGGCATGCTGTTTTAAAAAAAGGAAAAAAAAAATTAATATTTAGTTATGCACTGCCTCCATATTGATGCCATGAATCAGGATTTGTTTTCTTTTCTATTGCTGCATCATTTGGAAATGTTGATGACCTCTATTCGACCCATAAAGCGTTTCTGCACCGGTGGGGACCGGAACACAGTGTCCAACATGTTCAAGTGTGTGGATGGTCACAGCGGGTGTGTTTACAGCTGTTTTCAAGGATGCATGCTCCGGTCAGGCTTTCTGCCGACTCTTCCTGCTTTGCATCATCCTTGAATTGCTAAAGCCTCTGTAGGGCTAAAGAGAGAGATGAGAAGAAAAAAAAATGAAAGAAGGATCCTAGGCACATGCACTCCAATTGTAATAAAGGTTGATCTCTTTATTCCGGTTAACAATGTTGGAGTTTTGGACCATAAAGCCGAAACAGATTCATACCATCAGCTCCTGACAGAGAAGAGATTTGAATCATATTTGAACAAAACACTTGGACGACAAAAGCGGACCATCAAAAATCCGTAGGTGGAAGCAAGACTATGTTTATTTTGCCACAACTTTACCAACTGCAGTTTGTGCTCTTCTTTAGATTTCTTCAGCAGTGACCTGGTTTATTCTGTGGTTGAAAAACTAGATAAAATTATATAAATCTTAACCAGTGTTTAGACGTCAGATTGTCCTCGAGGCCATGGCTGGAGCTGGATGAGGACACAGAGTGGAACTTTAAGGTCCTTCTTTTTTTTTTCCTTCATGAAATACATCTGTCTGGAGATGAGTCTGTAAACATTTCTGACCTTCCCACGTCATGGTTTGCTGCAGCAGGTAGATGCCGTGGTTGCTCATCTTGGTACAGTATATATCCGGAAGTTTGTGTTCACCTGACTGTGACTCTCATATAAGCTACAGTATGTGAACATAGCACTCCAGATTTTTTGTTGTTATGTAATTTTCCTTCTCTTGTAGAAAGACTTTTCACTAGAGTTTGAAGCGTGGCTGTGAGAATTTGTCCTCATTCAGCCACAAGAGCATTACTGAGGTCTGGCACTGATATCGAGCGAGGAGGAGGAGGGGGATGCGGTTGTTTTTGTTGTTCAGTGGGGTTGAGTTTAGGGTGCATTGCCATGCTGGAGAAGGTTGTTGAGTAGTTGAGGCTCTTGGTTGCAGATCAGGGGATCAGGGGTTCAAGCCCCATCACCGTCAGGTTGCCATTGCTGGGTGCTTGGGCAAGGCTCTTAACCCCCTCTGTCAATGTATAATACCCGGGGCATCCTCGGTTCCAGTCCCATGCCTGGGGTAATGGGTTGGTTGTGCAGGAAGGGCATACAGGATATGCCATTTACCCCAAGAAAGAGAGCAAGCCCAAAGAAAAAAGTTGCAGTGAAAAGAAATCTCAATCCTGCAGAATAAAAAAAGTTGTTCTCTGATCTCTGTTCATTAGTTTAGCAGCATTCAGTTTTATAGTACTGTATCATATTGAATTGGTCGTGAAGGGTTGAATCCGAGGTAGGAATTGAACCCCCGACCCGAAGGTGCGAGGCCACAGTTCTAATCCACTACAACACCATGCCACCTCAGTCTAGAGTTCATCTTGCTAAATCCTTCTTTCAGAACCAATGGACAACAAAGACAGACCCAATGCTTTATTTTATTTGAATGATAATGTTACTCAAAAATATATATTTATTAGTTTGAATAGAGGTGAAAAACTTTGCAGATGAGTTTAAAGAGCAAAAGGATGAAAGCTGTGATTATAAGTCACATTTCCACAAATCGATTATCCTTGATTGTGATCTGTGATGATCTTTGCAGGTAATTGTATTTACTCCTTTCCTGCTGTGATAAGAGAAAGAACAGCTAGCCGAGGGAGCAGGCAAAAGCTTTATGTGTAAATTACAGTGACAGTAAAATGGGAGCGCTGTATTCTCATGTCAGGACTTGTCAGTCATCCTGCTTCGGACATGTTATGATCCATATGCAGGAGGTCCGTGTGAACCAGAGTCTAACTGGTCTCGTGTCACCAGCACGATGTGGCTTGTTTGGTTGCAGTTGAAAGGTCAGAGTCAGACCTGCTACCTGTGTGGGGGAAAAACCACGCTGCATCTGCACTCATGACATTTCTGGGCCATTCTATCAAACAAGGTCAGGAGGAGATCCGAAAGCAAGATCAGGTTAGAGGCCGGGGTGAGTGATGGTACTATTAAATTTCTTATTTCTTCAATCTGTTTCATGTGATATGTGTGTGTGTGTGTGTGTGTGTGTGTGTGTGTGTGTGTGTGTGTGTGTGTGTGTGTGTGTACATTGGGGGGAAGCTGTCTTCTGGCTCAGGGAACAGGGAAAGCACCAAGCCACTCCAAACACATGAAGGAAAATGTAAACATTTGTGTGTTTAAGAGTGGAAATTCTCACTGAGTCAGTGGATTTATGCAGATATTTTGCACAGCAGGATTTTTGCATAATACATCACGAGACTTTGTGCGGTCTGGTTTCATCTCATCCCTGTGCCTGGGTTTGCATGACATCTCCAGCTGTGAACAATGCATTCCTCCCTGTCAGACGTAAAAAAAGAATCAGACCTAAGACCTGTCATTTCACAGCACTGAGTGATTACAAAAGTATTTTTGTATTCGAGGCAACCAGTGGAGATTGGCTTTCAACTGCACTGTAATTTCGCTCTCGATGACTCACCCTCGAGTCAACAGACTCATTAATGTCATAAATATCAGAAGAAAATGCGGAAAACTTTTTTTAATAGTCCATATTTGTCAGTGTGTAGTTTGCTGAAGAAAAAGAAGCCTAAAACTCTGTAGCATTAAATACAGAGCACTTTAAAGCTGGATGAACAGATGGCACAGTCCCCAAATCCCACACCAAGTGGAGCATCGGTTCAGCGGTTTGGTTATAATTATCTACAAGGATAGCCGATTTGAAGTACTTTCGAAAATGATTCCTTCAAGTCTCGGATCCTTATATTAAGAAATATTACAGTTTAAATCACTAGCAAGTGAATGGAATGCAGCTGAGTGCTGCCATCTTGTGGTGAAAAGCAAGTTAGTAATGCAGGATTTTAAGTTTAGATGAAGGTTCTCAGCCCCTTATTCTAGCTGAATCTTATGTTATGTTAAGGCTTTTACAAAAAAACTAACAACTTAAATTAAAGACAATTTTTTTTCTTTTTTTGTAGTAGGAGAATAAGGGCCATAAAAATCTGAAAAGGAGAATGTCTATTTAGGTTAAAAGGTAAACATGTATACTGAGATTTTTCTGATAAACAACTTCTTTGTTGCTAGTCTCCTATCAAAGGTTGGTTCTGTCCTGAAGATCAATTTTGGATTAAAAAACTTCAATGACTATCTTTTCACATATACCGGGGCGTTCAAGTCAACCGGGACACTTTTGATTGTGCAGAATAACAGAACAGTTGCAGAAGTTCCTGTAATGTGCATGTGGTGCGGTGGGCAGTATGAGATCGTGCATTGGCCTGCAAAAAAATCTGAATGTGTTTGATGATCAAACCAGGCCATTTGTTCACTTAAAGGATAGATCTATTCACGGAATTCCTGGGAGGCCAGTGTTTCTGATCATGGCTCCGGCATGCTAAAAAGCTTTCAACCATGATGATATCTAAGCACTAGTGCAACTATAGTATAAATGCATTACACTAGCAGGAGGTTACATAGAGAAATAACTAGGCTTTACACTTGTAACTGAGTTCTGTTATTCTGCACAGTCAAAAGTCTTGGCCTGACTTGAACAACCATTGCACATTACAACAGAGTGAATTTTTTTTCTTTGCATATCCCACCTTGTTAGGAAGCTGGGGTCAGAGCCTAGGGTGAGATATGAGACAGCGTCCCTGGAGCAAAGAGGGTAAAAAAAAACTTTTAAAAAAAACCTTTCTCTTGGGCTCAACGGTGGCAGCTTTTCTTTTCTAGGGTTTGATCCCCTGATCTTCTGATCAGTAACAGAGCATTTAAGTGTTTGACCATTGCTTTTAGAGGAAGCCTGTACATGATAGAGTAGCATTAATAATAAGCTGTTGTCCATGTAGGTTTCCTCTGGGCTTTTCAGTTTCCTCTTACCTCAGAACAAATGCTGGTAGTTGGATTGGAACTAAGTTGCTTTAAGTGTGCCAGCGTGTACACATGGTAACCTGGGGTGGACTGGCATCCATCCCTTCCAGGATCTTTTCCCTTCTTCATTTACAGGGTTGCTGGGAGAAGCACAGGATCCACCCTGACTCAGATAAAACAGTTACTCAAGATGGATGAACTCACGAATAAGCATCACTTCTGAAGCACATTTTTCCTTGGTGATTGAATCCCATTACACACAAATGTGTTTCCTCCAGGTACTCCGGTTTCCTCCCACAGTCCAAATACATGCAGATTAGGCTAATTGTCGCTCGCAAATTGGAAGTTGAGGTCCTACCATGGTCATAAAATGGGAATAAATACAACGGTCAACACTATTGGCCTTTATGATATCCAGTTGGACTATAGAGGATCCCAGATGGATGGATGGATACATAAATGTGAATAAATCACTTCCTATCAATCACTACATGTTGACTGTAATAGGACAGAATACTGAGTAATTATGTAATTAATAAGTGGCCCAGCCGTGAATACATATCATGACACACTAATTAATTCAGTGAGCTAATAACCTGATGCATTTGTAGTGGTGTGTGTGTGTGTGGGGGGGGGGGAGTGGGGGGGGGGTTTAGTTGCCTAGAAACCTAACTAAATGAGCAACAAATGGTGTTCGCTAACGTAATGAGAGTACAGCGAGCTACTTAAGTGTTTTAGTGCCGACTGAGAGAAACGCAAGGCTGTATGTGATCTTGGAGCACAGCCTGTTTGTGCCCATGGCAAAAAGTCAGGCAAGTTATTGATCAGAGATTTGGTTATGAGCTGTGATGAAAAAACTCTTTTATTTTATTCTGGATAGAATATTTATTTATTTATTTATAGCAGGAGAATATATATATATTTTTTGCCCAATTCACATATCACGTTCATATGAAAGCATTATCCGTTATTTTCTGGATTTATTTTGCATGCTGTGATTGGCAGAAGAGAGCGCGTAACATGACCCCACCCACCCAGAGAGCACGGCCGGTTTTATTTCACTGTCTCCTACTTATTTAAACACCCCTGATCAGTATCCCTTTCATTCTCCTTTGCATCTTGGTATATAAATGGGAAATGTACTAGCTTGCTTTCATCTCATATTACATTTATTTATTAATTGGAGTTCAAAAAATACATGTTTTTTTTACAGGATGATACCATGGCCCAGAATAGTATAACCTCACTGCAGACTTTTCTGTTTTTCTCTGTATTTTATCCCCTGGACACATTATGGGCCTAAATGTGGTCTTGCCACCAAAAGCATTTCCATGTAAATGTAAGTCTGGACAGGGACTGGCACTTGCTTGGTCATCAGTTTTAAAATACGTGTAGCAAGCAGCTCGCGACTAATTATTCATGTATGCGCGACCATCTCAGCGTGACCTTTGGAGAAATTAAAGATTTGTGCCAGTGTGCTACTCCTGGCGCCTCTGTCTCAGCAGAGACGTGCGCACACATCCTTGAGCCTTTTCGATGCCTCGTTACTGTAGAGATGGAGTCTGAAACGGCAGCACAGGCATCTTCTGATGGCCTCGAGTTTGAGAAACATAGAACCAGTGTGTCCAGTGTAGTGTTAGAGGCCTGTATCAGACTTCTAACCTAAAACATGACATTTGAGAATTTGCCATGAAGGCTTAATTAGAGCTGGGAGGAATATTTAAGCGTTATCACATGAGAGGGAGTGCTGGATTGCTGGATATCAGCATGGCTGTGGTGATGTAATGAGTCCTGAAGGGAGCACAGCCGCACTAGTCGTGATGTGTATGATGCTGCTTTTATACAGCATTTGCACAAACACCATTTTTTATTATTATTATTATTATTATTATTATTACTGTTTCTTTATTTAACCAGTTACTTTGCTTTGCCAATACATATCCTTCTATGAACTAACTACCTGTAACTGTCAGAGCTGGCGACCAGCAGTTAGTGTAATTAACAGGGGTGAACGTAGTTTTAAATTCTTACTCTTGTATGGTTTTGGAATGCTAATTATTAAAACAATTATTATTCCAAAGCAATTATTAAGGAGTCAATGTGTTTTTTAAATTGATATAACATTACCAGGTGTGTTGTCTTGCTGGTTTGAACGTGGTTTTCGGCAGGTAGTTGCCCTCTAGTATGGCGGATTGTACAAACCTAATCTCGGCGCCTGTGATTAACCCCTTACACGCCGCTCAAAAATAGACATTTCTCAGAGCGTGGTATCGGTTCCCGGTAT
>JAQMYK010000039.1:8215337-8229163 GCA_030014345.1 Clarias buthupogon | reverse complement strand
CCCGTATTGATTCAAAACGGGACGCGCAATTTCATTCTCAAATACGGGACGATTCCGTATTTTAAAGGACGGGTGGCGGCAACCCTAGGTGTTATACAGTATTAGCAAACATACGATCAATATGAAGTGATGTTTGTATGCGTCAGTTGGTGTTATAGAGCACAAATAACTATATTATGTAACTTTAATAAGCAGCTAATGTTAATACCAGTATCCTCTGGATTCTAGTGATCTTCTGTGTGATTTCTTCCTACAAAATGTTGAAACACAGTTGTTTTGGACGGTTTAGCAAGATGCTTTATATTCCCTTTCAGCTCTTTTCGCACAGTTTATGCTTAAAATATTTTACATGTATTGGTTATTATGCTAGTGGCAGGTTCCTAAATGGGCAATATCCCTCTGTCACTGTTGTGTGCTGCTGAAAAAAAAAATGTAAATGATGGATAGATAGTAGGTTGTTTAAGTGCTTACTTCCTTATGGCATGTTACAAGCTCTATAACTTAACAGAGAGTGTGACATAAAAAATGACAGAAATTGGCATAAATGTGTAATTCAAGCTGCTCCTTATGTCCTAGTTGGCGCTGTGTTTACTACGCATGTTGCATATGTGCTCACAGTAAAGCAGTCAGCAATAAAACACAAACTTGTGAACTTGCCACCATTTATCAATCTATTAACATCAAAGGTTCTGGTTGAGGGGTGTCTCTGGGACCTCTGGTAGACTACTGAACAAACTGATCTTTATTCAGGTTTCTATCTTGATGAGCATTTTGATGAATGTGAGGCCCAAGCTTCCACATGAAAAGAGTTGTGTAATGAAAGTGAGAAGTGAGAGAGGAAGGGTACCTTTTGCCCAGATGCTCTGCACCTCTTTCAACGTGCTTTCAGAAGAGTGATTAAGCAGGAGCCTAATGAGGCAAGATGTCCCTCTGCTGCCATCGCTTTTGTTCCCACTATTCATAGCAGGAACTGAAAAGCTCAGGCTTTGATAGAGGCCAATCTACGCTCTATACCTGTATCAAGGGAGCCTCTTCTGATTTATTCACATGTGTAGAGAGAGATGCAGAAAAATCAAAGAACAATTTTGTTTGAGGTGGAAATGACCTTCAGAAATCGTGGAGTTTTCAGTCACAGTCCTCATTTGTTCCCTATCACAGCAAGGTCGTTTGCGAACTAGAGCCTAGGGTTTTGCTTGCTACAGTTTTAATCAAGGTCCCTATCTGCTAGAAATTACATTGAAGAAAACATGAGATGTCTTGGCATGGTTGCCAGGAGTGACTGGAGTGCTCATCAGTAGTCAGTTAAGTTTAAATAAAAGATATACTGTATGTGCAAAAGTCCTGAGCCACCCCTCATGACTTCATTGCTTCCAAAGAGCCAGACTTTCTTGTATTTTTAGTGTAGTTTTGAGAAATAGTTTTCCAGGCTTCCTGAAGAAAATTTTTGGCTCTCATTTTCAGTCCAGTGCCTGTACTGTACCTGTTTTACTTTAAGTCATATATTGCACCTATGAATCATTCAAGCAAAAAAACATCTAACTAAAAGGAATAACCGGTGAGAAACCAGTATCCTGATTATGCTGAACGGTGAGTCGGAACAGACAAGAGCGGAAATGAGGTTGCTGCTGATGTTGTTGCACAAACAACCAGTTTTTAAATTGTATCTTTAAGCACTTTGTAGCCTGTCACAGTAAATCATTTGTTCGTATTTAATTTATTCTACATCATTTAATTTAATATGAGGGGTGACTCAAGACTTTTGCACAGTACTATATGCATGTTTAATTTTCTTAAAGATCTATTTTTTAAATAATCATGATTTTTCTTTGGACATGTTCAAATGCTTGACAGTCTCACATCAAAACAACATGGTTTATCGTTTTAAATCTACACCTAATACAATCTAAAATGTGATTGGTGCTCTGGTCTTGCAAACAAATAATGTGATCATAAGGAAAGTAGGATGTTTTTCAGCAACCTGTGGTTATTCTGGTCCTATTTTAAATTTCCAGTCTATAGTCTCAACATAGAGAGTTAAAGATCCTTTTGATCATAGGTCAAAGGAAAAATAGAGAGTCAACATTTCTGGGCTATTTTCTATTCTAGGCTCTTTTGGCATACGTGACTCTACCGCATGAGACTTTATATTATATGTATTTTAATTTAAGGATTTACAAAACCGATTCTGGGCCACACACAACTGTGTTTTATATTACAATGCCATTCTTACTGTGGAACAGAATTAACAATAAGTACTGAGTCATAATTATAGTGTAGTGAACACTTATAAATAGACCTACTAGAGGTAGAAATATATAAATTTCTGTTCTGATGCATTCAAAGCACCATTCATTAGACCACATCCGTTAGCCTAATACAAATTATAATATATCAACTGTGAGTGGGCCATAATCAATTATAATAAAAGGAAACCTTAAGCATTTTCAACCCAATCCTTATCCAGCGTGTTCATAGGTGTACAGTGTGTATGATTGCCAGCTTTTTACATTTGTCTTGCCATGAGAAAAAGTACAGGAAATCTGTTTAATTGAAAAAAAAAACAAACATTATAATCGAAGTCTATAAGGTCGTTTTGAAGGTGAAATGACTGGTAACATTATTCATGAATTTTTCAGTCAGAGAAATTTGTAAAGTAATTCTAAATCTTTGGCTTTTTAAAGCCTTTGCCAACATATTCTTATATGTTTCTTCTTCCCATCCGTTATAGCTTTCATTATGAATTTAAATGAACAATGTGTCAGATTTACAGACGTTTCAGTAACACTGATTGATTTTCTTCATACTCAGACACTCATTACCTACCAAACATGGTCATGAGAACAGCTGATTTACATTTAGTGATTTAAAAAAAAACCTTTATATGATAAAATCTTATAACGAACGTCTGAAAACCTGATCATGCAAAGCTTCTCTAACATAAATGCTTAATAAGCTGTTTGAAGCTGCCTCATAATAGGCAGTAAAATGAGAAGCCATTAAAGCTAATTGTAATTCATTTTTATTAAATCAGATATAATATAACACGCTGCTCCTACACACTGCAGTGCAGTACAGTAGCTGAAGGGGAAGCAGCACTGGAGTGCATACGGTATTACATTCGTTTATTGCTTCCAACAGGCACCATGGCGCGAAAAATATGAAAGATAGACCAACTCACCAGTCTCTAAACAAGAGCACAGTGGAAACTTCACTTTGTCATTCCTACACATTATTCTAACATCAGCGCTGTTCATGAGTTGTTTACGATGTCAGGGAGGCGACAGATGCAATCTGACATGCAATCAGGATGCAATCTGACATGCCCACACAGTTCTGAGGCAGTTTCTCAGGGATTTTTTTTAGCTTGTGGTTATAATTAAGCTGCAGTTAGGAACATACTATGCAATAAACCACAGCGTGGCACAAACGTTTGGCTCATTAGGCTTTTTTTTCTTGTATGAAATGTGATATATTTTAGTTTTATGTCAAACCCAAAAATAGCTTAGAAACTAACAATCAAAAATCAAACATTATTTGCCTTCATGTACAGTACACAAGACCTTCACATAGGCTGCGTTCACATTACGAGCCACGTTGCTCAATCCCGATTTTTTGGTCAGATCGGATTTGGTTGTCATGTAAATCAGGTGCACATTCACAATTACAGTGACTGTTTCTGTCCTCTGAAACAAATGCTCCCATTGATGCGTCTTTGCTCGCAGCATCTGGGCTAAAACACGTCATGAGTTTGTGCGACCACTGATTCATTTCAAACAATGAATGCATTTTTAGCCAAAATATGCTGGGGGTTTTGCTCTGTAAGACAACAAGCAGGTAGTCGGCTGTATTTGTTGAGATCCTGAAGAAGGAAGAAAGCCAGATGCCTCACTTTACCTGTTTCAGCAGCTGTTGTTGGCGTTGCTATGAAATCCCTGTTACCCAGGCATGCACAGAGGCAAAAAGTCGCATGGATTCCGATCTGCCAGTTTTCATTCAAGCCGGATTAACAAGTATTGGATATACTGTATATCAGATTTAGGACCACATCTGACTCAGATTTGATCTGAAAAACAGCATATTTGTGCGATCAGACCGCGCCCCCCCAAAAAATCTGATCTGTGTCACATGAAGGGTAATGTAAACACCATAGAGAAGCTGTTACTCAAATTTACAGCATTGCCCCCCCCCCCCTGTAAATCCAGACTTTTGGGCCACCAGGTACCATTTGTAAGTGCTTATTTATTAAGTGTCATCTTTAATAAAACAATGTACCTTTACTGTACCTTTATGGAGTGAATATATAGGCTTTGTTTATTTATGCCTTTGACTAAGTGAAAAAAATCTTTTGCATTTTAAAGTGTTTATCATCAGAATTCAACAAATGCCCTTAGAACTTAATTATAAGTGAGTTTCAGGCACAATGATTGCCTATTGTCCAATTATTGTCTCTTCTCCGTACATATAAATGTGTTGGAATTCTTGTTTGTAATAATTGCACATACTCCAACTGTGGATAGAGATTAGGTTAAAATTGCTAGAGTAGGATGAAACGGCAAAAGATTGCTTTTCCTTTACCTTACCTGGGTGGCCATGTCACTAGTCCAGGCATCTGGGACAAGCGGGTTTCATGTCTGTGCTGTACGATTTTCTTCACATCTCTCCAAAATTAACAAGTAGTTTCAACAACCAGATAAATAAAATTAAAAAACATCCTCCTTGTTGACCAGTGCTAAACAAAGTCTTTTTTTTTTTTTTTTTGTATGGCATTTTTACCTACATTTAAAAATGCCATATTAAAATTTAGGAAGGCATGTCTATAATGCATGAAACGTATTACAATATAGATGTTTGCTGGCAATTTTTATAACAATATATTTAATAAAAAAAATAAAAACATCCCTTCATGTATTATTGCATGTCTCCAGAAGTAAATGTATTATTTGCTTTATTTTTACAAATTAATAAAATTGTATCATGATCTATTACTGTAAATTACATTACATACGGTATGTTCACATTTGAGGTGGTACAATGTTGCCATTCCTCTCTAATCCTGCAGGTGGTGCACTCTATAATAGCAGCTCAGCATCCCAGGTGGTAGGAGAAAATTTTAGCTAAGAAAATCTAAAAAAAAATAATAATAATTATATTGAGTCCGGAAATCTATAAACTCGTAATACTACTGTCACAGAATTGCCGATTTGCCACCTATGTATCATGATAATATCGTATCGAGTGGTCCGTGGTGATTCCCATCCCTGGCGCATGAGAAAACATGGGGCACCAAATCATCGTCCAGTGACTTGCTGACTTGTTGATGGTGCAAACATGATGTGAAGATGAAAATAATCATAAACTTTTTCGCTTCCCTTCTCCATTAATGCACTGACTAACTCACTGACCATATGCTATTACATTACATCATCTACCATCGTTTATTCTTGAAACACAAGGGCAGCGCAGTGGAGCTTTTGCTTTGACCAATCACCAAGCTGATAACCAACTTGTCCATCTGATCTGTAGTCCAGGTCTTAACCACTTGCCATTTCATTTATTTACTGTGTAGGTCAGAAATACTGTATGCTAGGTTAATTAAAGCTTGGCTAGGGTTAAGATGTGCTTCTGGGATTAAAGCAGATGGTCTGTGACTAGCACCAGAAGTGATCAGGCACCCTCGCTGTGCAGTAATGAGACCTCAGCCGGCTGTTTTTCTACGTGCTATGTCATAAATTATACCTTATCTCTCAACACCCTTATAGTGAACCGGTTGATTTTATTTATATTTTTCCCTCTTTCTTTCCTTTGAAGAACAGGTCTGCCACCATGTGAGGATGGTGGTATTATAGACATGTACTTTTAAAGGAAAATATACTTCAGTTCCTTCAATTCTAACAATCTCCGACACAATTCAACGTTGCAGCCAGGGACAGAATAGAAACTGATAGAGAGGTGACATGTTTAATGCTGCTGAACAGCAGTTGAATAAAAGAGTTGGGCATTTTCAGAGCTACTGAAAGGAAAAGTGTCACTCAGTAGCATTTCCATGATTTCACTATACATTACTGTATAATAAAAGCATTCTCACTCCAGTTTGTCATATCAAGCAGAAGGACTATTAGGAGAACCCTTCAGGAAACAGCTCAATCCACATCATAGGAAGATGAATCAGATTTGATTATATGGGCTTTAGAGGTCACTCTTTATTTAATCATCTGTTCATTTAAAGAGAGGGATGACGGCACAGCAGATTCCACGTCTTATTACACAAGCTCTCTAATTAGGCAGGAGCTCTCAATCCTTGCCAAGGTTTGCTCCGTCAACATCTCCATTCAGTCTCCTTCTACTGATGCATCACTGTCCCTACATGAGCATGTGCGTTTCCTGCGCATGTAATCCTGATTAGCTGATTTATGCGCGTCAGTCACTTACAGGGTACTAATTAACATCTAACTGTGAGCATGGAGAAGGTTAGATGTCGTTCTAATTGCTTGTTTAAAATATGAGGCCACCCCTGTTCTGTTGCGTTCTGATTGACAACGCAGAGACCTGAGAAGGTTGCAAAATGACCTACAGGAAGATGTGTTGTTCTCTTGGTGAAATTGTTTTGCGTAAACACGTATTAGGGTAGTGGACTTGTAGTGATTGAAAGGCGAATGTACGGAATTCCTCGCTCCGAAGATGAAGATCAGCAAGTATCTTTATCATTATCAGTATTTAGGTTTTTTTTTTTAGGGTTTAACTGATGCCCCAGTTGTCAAACGTTGTGGCTGTCAAAACGTTGTGGTGATATTAATGTGGAAAGTGTATGGACGTTGGGACAACGTTATTTTGAAAGTTAGAATTACTTTGATGAAATGCTGTCGGAACAAAGTCAACTACATGATGATGGGATAATCTTGAACAAATGCCTCTAAGCATTGGGTTGGAGCGCTGTGTGCTTACCACTGGATTTCAAGGGACAACACTATGATACTTATACCTAACAACAAGCACCTCATACACCGTAGTACATCCTTACAGTAAATTACACAGAGAGGTAACTTTACAACGCTAAGAAATGCATGACATGAGAGACAAATGGTGTGTGCAGGAAGCTGTTGTGTTTTCTTAAGAGACCATGATTGTGGTCAGGTGTTGTGTGAATGGATGTTAATCAGCATAAATTTCTGGTTAAAATTTTGTTGTTTTAAGGTTGTATTTGCAATTTTGTGTTTGTTAAAATGACGTCAAGTTAAAGTTGAATGAACGACCCAAAGTCATTCTGAATTTCAGCATTTGAGACATCACTGGGACGTTGTTGCAACCAAACTACACGTCCAGCATTGGAGCTCCTGCTGGGGCGGGTGGTAACCGGGTAAAAAAAAAAAAAAGCTATGAGTTGGTATGCTAAATATAATTGAGGTTTTATCATAACCGTAGGTAGAGATGGGTACCTGGTAAAAAGAACAGATGAGGTTAAAATGAGGAGGAGTGTTAAGGTGAAATGATATCGACTTATTTTATGCACTTTAAAAGCCAAGTGTAGACCTTTAATTATCTATATCTAAATATATATTTGCCTTGAGAGGAGATAATGTTGGTGCCATTTTGATCCAAAGTGAATTTATATTCAATATATTTATATGCAAGTATGAAACTCAGTACTGTAATAGAGCCTGGATAAAGCTTCAAGAGAAATTCACCCAGAATTCATGTTTAGGTCGAGCTCTGTTTGTTCCTGAGGTCGGCTAGCAGTATGAAGTTTATTGTGCTAAAAATATTGCTTAAAGTCTTCAGTGTCCCTGAGAGAGTAGTTTTTTTTTTACTCCACACTCAATAAAGGCAATAAGTGTCAGCTGTTGTTTGGCTCCCTGCACAAACTCGAGCCTCGGTTCTATACAAAGGTGGCAGGAAGTTTCTTAGCTCTTTGTTTGATTGAAAGGCCAATAAAGTTCATGGATTAGGTTAAGCTGCCCGCTATCTCACAGACCTGAGAGAAATGGGGATCATTTTCTTGTGTGTGTATACAGTGCTGTGAAAAAAAGTATTTGCCCCTTACTGATTTTTTGATGTGTTGCTTTTTTGGATCTTTTAACCTTGGTTCACTTTGTCAGAGAGGTTATGTTTAAGTGATTTCTAGATTCAACAAGTCTGGCAGTAATCAGGCTTAGTGAAATTTAACACAAGTTCCTAATTTAGCAAGGGGGCTGTTACTTTTCCTGTCAGCCTTTTTCCCTTAATTAATAAAATCAGCATTTTAAAACTGCATTTTGTATTTCCTTGGGTTATCTTTGTGTAATGCTAAAATTAGTTTGATGATCGTAATCATTTAAGTGTGACAAATGTAGATTTTATTTTAAAATCAGGACGAAGTGCTTTTTCCACAGCACTGTACTGTATGTGTGTCTGATGTGAATAAAAGGATGAGAATTTTCATAGTTTCTAATAATTAACTTTCAAAACCTATTCACATGATTTTTTGTGTGTGCAAAGGGTCTTTAATGTAACGTCCCGATTATAACCTTGCAAGCCGCTGAATGGCAAACCGACAGGCCTAGCGTGTTAGCGTATGTGAACAACACAAAGATACAATCTCAGTGGCCCAGGCAAATGACGGAGCACCAGTACAGGGTTGGGATTTCAAATGAAATTTCTCAGTTCTGTGCATGACATGATCAAGCATCAAATCCGCGCGATAGATTCATTGAAACGGTTCTGTGACACTTGTAAAAGAAAAACTACAAAATTTGAGTGATGTGAAAAACTTCCATTTTAGATATTACTGCAATATGTACAGTAGGTTTGCCCAAAGAGTAGCAGTTCGATCCTGAGCTTGACTTAATGTCTGTACAGAGTTTTACATCATCTCCCCATTTCCATGTAGTTTTTCTTCTGGTACTTTGGTTTCACCTGCACAAGGACCCTCCTTGATTGCCCCATAGGATTGTAGTATGAATGAGCATGCATGATGCTCCTGAACAGGATAAAGCAATTACTGGGCATGTATATACTTGTGAATTTTGGAGATCCACCCACAGAGTTTTACCCCTAAGATTTGCAGTTCTCAAAAACTGTACAATTCCCAAGTCTCATGCATTCTTTAGTGGATAATTTCACCTGGATGTTGGGAATCACCAAGGACTTCCTGATACTACAAAGGAGCCCAAAAATGTATATGCGCTTCAACAATAATAATACTTCAACAATACTATAATGTGTTGTATAAGGTTTTGCTCTCTAAAAATCTCAGTAGTCGGACCATCACTGATGTTATCATGTGACCATAATAAAAACAGTGGGTATCTCTATATATTACCACGATACCTATGTGCCTATCCAGTATATATATTTTTCGTCTGTACACTTTAACCCAATTCCTTCTCCAATCACAAAGACTGTCCCGTGCTGATTCCACGACTCCTAATTGAAGTATTCTCATACTGACCAGATGGTAATATGGACAAGACGGCTATACTGTACTGAAAGTTAGTCATAATTCCAACTATCAGGTGTCACTATCAGAACCAGACAGTTGTTTTATCTGGTCCCTCTTAAGGATTCTTCTTCATGTTGTCTCAAGTAGTTTGTCCTCGCCAGTGGCACCACCAGCTTGCTCATTAAGGAAGTAAATCTACCGTATATCCGCTTTTGTAAAGCTGCAATGTCTACTGGTAAAAGTCCTTCAAATTGCAGTTAAATCTAAAAAAATTCAAAATGTTTAGTACTGAAGTATGTATTTGACTTCAAATCAGCAATTTGTAATCATTTGCGTTTTCAGGAAAGCATTTTAAATGTTCTATAGACTTACAGAATACCTTTTATCATCTAGCTTGTTTTTTTTATATTGCTCTGAAAGTCAACTGAAGCACTTTAGGGAAAGACTGAAAATTCTCCAGCAGCACACACACATACACACACTTAGAAATATTGACACACAAGAAGCACAAGAGCTCCTCTTCACCCCAGCTCTATTTATAGACCTTCATTTAGCTCTTTGTGTTGGCTGTAGACTGCTCATCACCAGGTAGAGAATGGACATTACCTGGATTAATCCCAATGAATCCCAGTGGTTGGTTAGGAGCGCTACATTACAGTGTTTAGCGTCATAGAGAGACAGACCAGGGTCCCAGGTGTGTCGTTTGTCTATATAGTGGGTGTTTGTCATTATGAAGAGCGACCGGCTTGCAAGCGAGAACTCCTCAGGGGAGCGAGACAGAGACAGCTAGACGGAAAGACATGATCTATGATGAGGTGCTGAAGGGGGAGTAGAGAATCTGAGAGATGTCATGATGTTCATAATGTTGGAAGTACAGACTCTGTTCATCCGCATTCCGTTAATGTATTATGCATAAGCTTCGTGAAAAGCATATAGTCACTTCTATGTGGGGGGAAACACACACTTTATTTTGCCCTTGGAATAATCATAAGCACTGTTAATGCAGCTGTGGGTGGTTTTTCTGAGCAGGCACAAAGCCGGTGCTGAGCTCAGTGACATTATTGAAAGAGATTTTCTAGAGAGACTAAACAGCATTTATGGACAGTCTGCATACATTGTTAGAACATATCCTGTTTAAGAGCTTTCCTGGTTGTTTGGGTGGTATACTTTAGGTACATTTGTTATGTTAGTTACTTTAATATGTATAATTCGGGTATTAAAGGCTCAGTGTTAGGCTTTTCACCTGCCATGCCAAGTCCTGGGTTTGATTTAAAGCCAGTGCCCAAACGTAGCCACTGGATGAAGGGTATCCTTGTCCCAGGACCAAGATGGGAATATTAGGTAAGGGTATCTGGAACAAAAAGATTTTTTTCTGTGTATAATGCACCTGAAATATTCACTAAGTATTTTAAGAAGGTTACCTAAATATTTGAACTTGTTAGTTAAAGAGACAAAAGGTGTGCTCCACAAGAACAACTACAGCTTACTACCTGGAAAAATCTAATAGCACTAAGGTTATCCATGTTTTTTAAATTTATTTTAATTAAGCCCTGTGCTTCTTCATGCTGGAGATCACATCATGAACACAAAGAACGTGCTGTACCTTCCTGGAGGATTTGCCCAGCAAGCAAAGACACCAGATCTTGACATTTCCTTTTTTTTTTTCCCTCTGTGATTGTTTTTCCGTGAAATGTCACTCATTTGAATATTTCGCTCTTTACATCCAGAAGCCCAGAGGCCTTCACTCTCTGTCAAGAGATCTGCCAGGAGTGTAAACACTCCTCAATGAATTTTTACCATAAAAAAAAAAAAAAAAGATCTATTTTTACATCCCAGTTGTATCGATATAATGAATTATGTATTCCTATTTAGGCTTCAAAGGTTAGAATATTTATGACGCCATGCATCACATTAATTACTTATTACATATGTGAGATTCAGCAGTGCACTGAGCTTTTTTTATTTATTTATTTTTTACTTCAGCACAGATTAAATTAGGTCATTAAAAAAAATACAATTATTTAATTATTTGATAAAAAATATATATATATTCGGCGGGATTGTATGATGTACTGAGGCGTCCATGAAGTTCTCACCAGGAATTTATTTGCGAATGTAAGAGCATCATGTTTACAGTTCATCATGTTTAATGAAATGATTGTTATATTTTCAGCAACAAATTCCACAACTTTATGCATGTCAGAAATCTTATAATACGGTTAAATGCTTTGAGCTAGTAAGCGCACATCTTATCAACTCAGCCTCCATGTGAACAGTTAAGCTGGAATCTCTAATCAGGATGATTTCAGTCCAAATGTCCATAAGCCCTAGCATCTCCTCTGGCATCCATGGTTTGTTCCTTCTTCTCCCCTCCTTTCCAAGTACTTGTTCAGTTGTTTCATTAAGTACATATTTTATCGACAGCACATTCCCTCTTCAGTGCTACCTTTTTCCAGCGACTCCAAAAAACTACGTGCGTTTTCCATTTCCACCTGGTATCGTTCTTGTTTATACAAGCTTACCCAAAATTCGTTTTATAGCGAGTTCATTATGATGTTTCTTCAAATGTCACAGTAGGAAAAGAGTCGACGGGTCGCATTCTCCTCTACTGACCGCGGTCCAGGAGAACTGCTGTGTCAGAGAGTGCTATTGACCGGGCGCACTGTTCGTCTGCCATAGATACAGGCAGCATGTAAAAGAATTATGACTAATGGGATATGAATCTGTTTAAGTTTATTATTTGAGTTACTGTAGATTTGCATGATTCTTTTTTTCCCCCCCCAAATTATTTCTAGATCCACGATTTCCAGGCACTGCTCCAAGCACCATCTATCAGTGAAATTATGCATGGAACATATAATAGATGTCACATTTTAGGCCACAGCACCACTAGTCACCAAGGCAGTTTTCTCAGCAGTGTATCAATTACAGCATCCTCTGAGAGTGCCAGTAGCATTGACATTTCTGTGATAAATGCCGTGGGGGTGGTGGTGGTGGTGGTGGTGGCATTCCAGCAAAATGAAGCTTGTTTAATTTGCATTCGTACTTGTTAGTGGTGCATTAAAACGATTCTCGTCGTACTGTAATCCTTGTTTTTTTTTGTTTACTCTGGCTGGCGTAGCATGGCATGGGGAGCACTGCTGGATTTCAAGGAGTAAACGTTTTGCACACTGTAAAGATTTTAAATGTTACTGCAGGTCCAGGTCACGTCAGATCACTTTTATTTAACGTTCATGGTTTATTTAAGGTCTGTCAGAATCAAAGAAAGTGCGCAGTGAAATCATGTTATTCCTGTTTGCAGTTACATAAAATATTATGTGAGTCAGAAATATATAAAAAATATATTTTTTTAAAAAACATTAAAAGAGAAACATTTCTTTTCGGGCCGGTTTGATCCACAGGCTTGCTTTCTTAGTATTAATAAGCAAGTCATTAACTAAAGTGGCGATTTAATAATCATAATTTAGCCCTTTTGTTCAAGGTCTAGTTGGATGGTTCCATAAGCGTACTCTGTGGCAGATTGCTGTCTCGAGACATTACACACTCCGTCTGATAGGATGGCTTTATGTGCATACTGGCCATTGAGGGACAGTAGATCAATACACACCCGGGCAACAGATCGATAGTCAGCAGTGCTTCAAATTCCCTTTTGACATTTTTGTCTTCTCCATGTGGATCAAGGGATTTTTATTGTCTGCTTCAGCATCACATTCTGAGAGCCCTGTGGAAGTTCAGTATCAGGCTAGCCTGTGGGTTTTGTCCTTATCTAGCCTGGTGAGGGGAAACCCACGGATTTAGCTTGTTATTGAGCAAAATCTGTTAGAATTTTGTAATGACGATGTTGTAATGAACAACAACATACTGAAGGTACAGTCGCTTTCAGGTAATTCTGGGATTCAAACGCATTTATCTTCCAGAGTCACTATTTTCAAAAGGTTTCTTTTCGTTCATTATTCTCACCATCTGTTAATTATCATTTTTAAACCCAATGTTTTTAATTTTCAGACTCTTGATATTTTCAAAATCTAGTTTGAACATTATACCCATCAAAGCAGTTGATCAAACTTCCTGCTCAAGTACTAACTAACCGTTACCTAGTCAACATTGGTTTGCAGCATGCGACCAGTAGCTACGAGGGTTAGTCAAAAATTATCCGCACTCCGTCTGTAGAACTTATTTACTTTTAGAAAAGACAAATACATCATTTTTCGACACTATCTCTTAACTTTTCAATACACTTTGTCCATATGTCAACAAGCTTTCTTATTGCTCACTAAAGAAAGTTTCAGGCTGAGCTATGAGCCACTAATGCACGGATGTCTTCACTTCACGTCACACACAGTATAAATGCAGATCAATTCCTGCTCTCTGTTTCACCCAAATGAGGATGGGTTCCCTGTTGAGTCTGGTT
>JAQMYK010000039.1:8205206-8215237 GCA_030014345.1 Clarias buthupogon | reverse complement strand
CCCTCGGCTTGCTCACCAGGGACAATCTGACCATTTTGATTCATACACATTCACATTCCATACAAACTTAAATAATTATTTTGATTGTGTAAAGCTGCTTCGCAACAATAACAGTGCTTTACAAGTGCTTTTGAAGTTCTTCATCCACTTTGACGATGCTTCCATTCCATACTCTACCGTTTACTCTCAGAGTCGTAGTGATGAGTCCATGTCTCGTCACCAGTAACTTTCCCCTTCCTTAGAGTATCAAGTCCAAAATTTGTTTTCAGATCTCTAAACCCTTCCGTTTATTCTCTTTTGTGAGTTGTTTCGGCACCAGGTACACCTCAGATCATAAAAAAACAGAATTACTGCATGTTGCTCTTCTTTCAAGCAAATCACAATTGGTGCATCTATTTTCGCTCGCACCGCAGGTTTAAATGAGTTGATGTCATACGTTCACACCTGCACAGCAGTGACTCGGGAGACAGGAGACAATCATTTTTGCGAGTTCAGAATTTCCCAATCCCTTATGTGTCTGAAGCTCCTTATAACAACTTAAACTGCCAAAAGAGTGTTATCTGAATGATTTTGGGTTATATTCAACTCTTTCAATGTTAGAGATGGTGTCGCATTTCTCTTTGTTCAGGTACTGTTGAATAGAGGCTTGATGAGATTTTCGGAAATCATGTGATCTCATTATCCTCTATATTCTATTTCATTTAAGAAACTGTAAATAACTCTATAAAACCACAATTAAAGTAGGCAGGCTATCAATCACATACACTTTGTCTTACTACTCTCTTGTAGAAAAAAAAAAAAAAAGAGTGATTTACATAAGCTTACTCAAGGTCGATGATGATGGGGATTTTTTTTGGGTTTTTTTTGTACTGTACATGGTTATTGTTTGTCAGAGAACAAGCTCATATTACTGAATTTTTTGCTCTAACGGCCTGAAAAATTACATTCTTACAATTAAATAGTGATATTTTTTATGCCCTGGTTGCTGTGCAAAACCTCGCTGGTATATTATGTTTTGATTAACATACCAAAGTGTTATCAAGCCTTTAGGAAAACTTTCCCGACTGCAGTAATGAAAAACCAACAGAACTTTTGATTTGTTCGTGTATATCAAGTGCACGAGTTAAATAAGCCTTGATGGTCCCGTGATCATCACCTCTTATGTTGTTATTTCACAAACGCTTTTTAATCAAGTCTCTTTCAGCTCCACTGGGCCTAAGGTCTCTGTTAGTTTGTTATGTGGTTTGTAATTGAATTTTCGCCGCCCTTGATTCTGCTGATGGTGCCCTGTGCGAAGGCCACAGCTCTTGGAGGGGAGGGAAAATAAAAAAAAAGTGGAGAAAAGAAAAGTGGCCTTTTAGATGAGAGATTACGAGGAGAGAGGATGTGATTAATGGCTACTAAGTGAGAGGAAGAGAGTAAAGGAAAATATCCACCTCTCATCCTCATCATGTGCTTGTAGTATCGGATTCATTAGATCTGTCTCTTATCAGTACAGGACAGAGCACTGAGAGGAACCTGATTCCCCATACGAGCTCTCTGTCTCTCACTCTCTCTCTCTCTCTCACTCTCTCTCTCTCTCTCACTCTCTCTCTCTCTCCTGGGGTTTTGGATCAGGTGTCGGAAATGTGAGCAGACTGTGGACGTGGCCGTGCATTTCTTATTCTCTGGAGTCATATTATTATAAACATGTGGCACCGAATTGCGTACCACAGTCTAAGCCAACGCGGCAAAAAAAAAAAAAAAAGATATGAAATAATGAAATGGACTTTAACATGTGGATAGTGTTGATTTCCCTTCAGGGTAGGGTTAAGGTCGGGATTTTTGGTGCAGAGCTTCATTAAAAGGTGTTACAACCAGAAACAAATGACGGATTCTCTGGTTTCCTCAAACTCTCTGAAACCTGATCATTAGCTGGATTGAGTGCTGTAAATTGCCTCTAGGTGTGGATGAGGCTGTGGATGTGTGTGAATGTGTGTGTTTGTGTGTGTGTTGCAAAGTCCTGGCTTTCTGTCTTGCATCCAGTGTTTTAAGGATTGGAAGGAATGTTATTATACCTCTTCTGCATACATGATCTCACACCGTTGGCCGAGTGTTGACATGATGGATGAATGGATACTTTATCGATCCTGAAGAAAATTTCAAACATCCAGTAGCAAGGATAGTAACACAGTAGGCATACAGTCACAATTGCAAATCTCTAGTTATGTACAGTGTAAAGTCAACCAAAAAATAAAAAATAAATAAGTACGCATGTGGGAGATGGCACATGCTTTAATAGAAATGTTGTTGGTCTTTCGGCTGCTCCCGGCAAGAGGTCGCCACAGCGGACCATCCGATCCGCACATACAAGCTTGGCACAGGTTTTACGCCGGATGCCCTTCCTGATGCAACCCTGCCATTTTATCCGGGCTTGGGACCGGCGCTGCTTCCAGGGGCTGGTGTTTGGGCACTTCCTGCAAATCAAACCTGGGCTTTTCGCAAGACAGGCGAAACGTCTACCACTGAGCCACCATTGCCCCCCATGCTTTAATAGAATGATTAAGAGAAAATAATATATAAAATATATGTGAAAAATGCGACGAATATGGTCAATATTATGGCAATGTCAATATGTTGGCAGTAATGTAAACGTAAATAAGAATTAATATTGGCAGCGGACAGAATAGTGCAAATTAAGATGTGCAGCTGAGTTATAGTCAATAAAAGTGACAGTAGTGCAAAAAGTGAGTGTGCAAGACTGGGGTAATGAAAGTCAATGCAGATTAGGGTATGATGAAATATGACTGAAAAGTGAGTCTGTTACGAAGGAGAGCTCCATGTCTAGCCATAGATGAGTAGATGCTGAGGTTCCATCACGACCATGAATCCCAGTCACGTCCCCAGGCACCGTAAAGAGGTGTTAAACCAGCATATGGCTCTGGGAACAAAGGATTTCCCGAGTCTGTCAGTAGAGCTGCTCTGTGAAAGAAAAGTCTGTCACTGTACATGCTCTTCTTCTTGGCAAAAGCCTCCATATAGTGGGTGACTGCCAGGGGACACGGAGAATGCCAGCCCATACAACCAGAGAGACCACAACCAGTTCGGTTTCCCTGGACTCTCAGCCATGGAGGGCCGTGATACTGTATATTACGGAGATTTGAGCTCATGACCTACTGTATAGATGACATGGTAAAAGCGTTTCCGTTCTCCACATTAAACATAAAGAAGCCAAGAACAAAAAAAACGTACTTGCAGGGCGTGTCGCCAGTGGCTGTCCCTCATGAAAAAAAATCTATTATTCTCTCCTCTCCTTCGTCTGCCTGCCCGGCATGAACGTACCAGAGTGCACGTGATGACATCAGACCCAACATACAGTACATCGGTGAACATTTCACAAGCGCTCTTCTTATTGAACGCAGCCCCAACGTTGTATCACACGCACTCCGGTATTCTCGTGCTCTATCCACAGTGAACATACTCGGATGGCGACAAACCAACAGGAGTGATCGATTTAACACTTTGCTGGTATTTTTCATAATATTAAGCATTTCCATTTCCTTTTTTAAATCTTGGCAGCTTTCAAAAGTTTCAATTATTTGTCACATTTGCCTTATAGTACAGAGATTTAGCTAACGTCAGTCAAGGAACATCGACAAATGACACGAAAACTAAATGTCCAAATAAAAAATCTCTCGTGTCCGTTCAAACCTGCCTTCTCTGCCTTCGATACAAAGACTGAGTTGTTTCAGTCGGGTGTTCAGTCATCATTGTTAGGTAACACAAGCAAAGTGCAGCTCAGGAAGTTCTTGTACTTCTGGCTCTATTTTAAAACAGCACGGCTACATGAGTTCACCTGGTTATGTAAAAAAAAAAAAAGGTTAAATTTTTGGCTCATGAAAAGACTTTATTTGGCTCCTTAATATTTTGAGTTCAGGATCCAAAGTCTTCTAAAGATTTATGTTCCTGAAGAGTCCTGTCTTATATAAAATGTTCCTTTGTTAGTCAGAAACACAGTAATGGCAGAAGAACAAACCCTGGCCAAATGTGCACAGAAATCACAATTATATGATAATTATATAAATATCACATCTACATATTTATTTGTCACATCTTCACATTTAGTTTTCTCTTGTTGTTTATTACCGCAGTCATTGCTTTATAATTAGTCACTATCGTTATTTCCACATAACAGCCAAACATGGAGCAGAATAGAAGGCTGATTGTCTGCCAGTGGGAGACGAGCATTTCTGGCAAAGTGACACTACACGCTCGGAGAAAAGATTCCATGTTGTCCTCTTCTGCAAATAAAACACGAAAATACCTCAACACTCTCAACTACAGGAGAGAGAGAGAGAGAGAGAGAGTGATGAGCGAGCAAGCGAGAGCGCATATAAGAGCTGTGTGGAGGAGGAAGAGCAAGCGGGTGGCTTTTGCCCTGTTCTCTCTCTCATACCTCAGATCCAGCAGGCAGCGATTCAGTGATGTTATTGCACCCCTGCTCTCTACCTGCACCCAAACCTCCAAAAACCTTCGCTTCTGTTCTTCTGCGTTACACAACACTGCTATTTTTAACGCCTCAACTAAATCTCTGCTTTGGTTGTTGGTTGTTTTTTTTGTTGTTGTTTTTTTGTTGTTGCTGGGAGAATGATGCTTGGTAAAAAATAAAAAAAAACCAGGCAGAAATAAGAAATGATTGATTTTACACATGCAGTGACACGGTGGCTCAGTGCTTAGCATTGTCGCCTTGCACCTCCAGGGGCTAGGTTCGATTCCCAGCCAGGTTTGATTTCCTCCTTGGTGGGGTTTCTTCCCACAGTCCAAAGACATGCAGATTAGGCTACTTGGCGTTTCCAAATTACTCGTCGTAGGTGTGTGTGCCCCGCGATGGATTGACACCCCATCCAGGCTGTACTTCGCCTCGTAACCAAAGTCTCCAGGGATAGGCTTCAGGGCCCCCTGCAACCCTGTATACAAGATTAAGCGGTATAGACGATGAGTGAGTGAGTGATTCTCTCACACACACACACACACACACACACACACACACACACACACACACACGAAAAGAATTGGTTGTGTATGTGGTCCAAGTGTGTTTTTTTTTTATTGTATTTCTTTTATTTCCTTGACATAATAATAAGTCAAAGATAAAAATCACGCGGGTGATATACAGTATTATTTTTCTGCTTCTGTTCGGGAGGTGGATTGTGGGTGGATTATATATACATGACTTTCTTGAGTGTTTATCTGCTAGTGTGTTTTTCACTTTCAGCCTTTTTTGTTGGTGCTGTTTTCATGATTTGGTTTTGTGCGTTATATAAATATAAAAAACACTGCACTGCCTTTTGCTCTAAATTAGTTTGCACCACTTCCCTCGCACTAGTGTTCACGCTACTAGCGGCGAGGAAAGTGACGATTCGTTGTCTATGGACTGCACAAGCACAACGCAGGACCCTGATTTCAGCATCATATTGAATAGCGACTTTAACATCCTGACATGCAGGTTCGACTTGTGTACATCATCACAGTGCCTGATTACTGTGAAGTTGCTGCCTTCAAACAGGAAGATGTTTGGCAAAAAGATTATACTGTCCTCATATTTGGATCATACAAGGATATACAATACCAGTCAAAAGTCTGGACACACATTTTTAATTGTTTGGTGATATTATTTTCTTCATTCTGGAGCAATACTGGGGATTTCCAAACCATGAAGTGGCACAAGGTAATTAATTAACATAACAAAAGCAGTCGGGTGTTATTTTAGCTGTTCAGGAACAGTTCTCGCAAGAACCGTATTGTCAATTTGCATTTGCAAAAAACATCAAAGTTTGTCCAAACTTCACATTAAGGTGTGTGAAGGCACCGGTACTATGTATATACACTTGTATGATCAAGCATAATGATGAATCTGGCGCTCATGAAGACCATCCCAGGAAAACAAGACCAAATCTTAGCTCTGCTGCAGAGAAGTTCATTTAGAGTTACCAGCCTCAGAATTCACCGTGTAACAAACAGCACCTCAGATTAGAGGCGTTATGAAGACTTTACAGAGCATAAGTAGCAGATAGATCGCAATATCGACTGTTCAAAGGAGATCAATGCCTTCAGGAGCATTATTAGGGGCCATGGCTGACCCTGTGCTCTGACCCCAGCTTTTGACTGGTGTATAAACCATGTAGTTGAGAAAAAATGTCATGTCTCAGCAGGTTAAATACAGTTAGAAAGAAATAATCATATAAAATTGATTAAAATTAACGAAATTAATTATTATGATGCAACAAAGTGCAGCGCAGTGTTAGTATCAGCGAGCGTGGTCATTAAAACGAGTGCACGATTCTGTACCTCTAATCACAGGTAAAATGTAGACCCTGACAAGTGTCGGTGCTTCAGTGCTCAAAGACATCCGTTGCTTCTCTGCATGCCGACTTTACTGCTCCACACATGAATTTTTAATAACCAAGCCTGCTGATCCTATCTGTCTTCTAGCTTTGTGAGTCGTAGATACGCTGCTGATTTGATTAGATTTTTGGCCATTGCGATTTTTGATGCAAGACAAAAAAAAAATAAAGAAAGTTCTTAGTGCGCAGCAGTAAATTGTATGTTGTTTTTTCCCGCTTGTCACTTTAGGGGATCTGTTTCAAACAGCTGTTTCTTACAAGTAGTAAATCCAGTATTTAATCAATATTAAAATGCAGTACATATATATATATATGTGTTTTTATATATTATATATATAATTTTTATTTTTCTATAAGTCTTCTGCTCCACACTCCAGTCCAGGAGGTGGCGGTATTGCAACTTAAACCAAGTAATATTTGTAGATGCACATGGTTTGTTTTTTCTGTTTTTTCTGTTGCTTTACTGTATATTTCGTTTAAGGAACCTGTCAATTTTTAACCATTTAATGGTTGTAAATAATTAATTTGTTGTCGTTGTTTTTTTTTAAAAAGCCTCAATAATTTTAAAAAGTGTGAACTTGATTCTGAAATGAAAACTTGTTTATGCATTCAAAATGAATTTAATTGACAAGCAAAATATCGATTCAATTGCGCAGCTCAATCTCTCCATTAAAGATCCAGTTTAAACACTTTGCAGAGGTTTGATCAGGCTTCCTGTGCTGAAGGAAGATGCTGTAGTTCCTTCTTTTGATATTGTGATGAAACAATAATTCAGTGCTGTCTATTTCGCTTTGTGATATATACTGTAACACAAACATATACTAGGCTTAGAGCACGTACTGTAGTATCACACAGTATTCGATTGCATTATCCAACGAATTCCCAATACCTGGATGTGTTTGTATCCATAGCAACCACTCTGGAATTGTAATATTCGCTGGTCAGGACCAGTATCTCTCATTAATAGTGTGATTACCTCAGACCCTGTGGGAGACGACACAAAGGTTCATGATCCAAAAGGGAAAAACAAGGGAGCAATCCAATGTTAGTTGCTTCCTCAGATTAAGCATCTTTAATATTACAAATTCTCTTCGGACTGCATTTTCAGCAGACATCATTCAAAAGTCTGTAAAAGAACCGGACACGGACGAGCTTTTTTCAAGGTTTGTTCATCAAGTTGCGGTTATTATTAGTAGCGGTTGCATCAGGCTGTGTTTTAAATCATTTGCTGCAGTTCACAGCCTCACAGTTTAAGTGCCACTTAAGCTTCCATGACTACTTCTTGTTTCAGCCTGTACCCGTAGACCCCAATGCTCCAACCGCCAGTTAATCCATCAAGCACAGGAGAAGGAATGATTGGTCCGTGACACTAATTGTGCCTTCTTGCGACCGTGTCACGGCTCGCTTTCTCACAGCACTGACACCTGAGGTGTGACAGTTTGTTTTGGTCACTCTCGACCCCTCGGCTAATGCGATCTATTGCTTAACATCGTTCTATTAACTATAAACATCCTTGCTGTTTCTTAGCACGCTAATGAAGTTAAAGATTTGCTCACAAAAAAAAAAGAAAGAAAAAGCTGTAATGGATTGATTAAGGCCTTTAGGGGGTAAATCTGATGTTGTGGATTACCACCAACACGTCTGTTAATCGTTACAACTTAGTGTTGCATAAGGAAGATATTTCGATATAATTTAGCCTTACAGTGTGACAGCACAGCTCCTCATTCGATGGCTTGTTGCTGGGGTTTGCTTGCCTGAAGCACTTGATGAATGTGTTGTTCCTCTTCAGAGCTTATTTTCCCCGAATGCTTTTTAACCACTTCGAGCAGGCGTTTAAAGTGAAATCTGCTGTATAATTTTCAAATGATCTTCGCCGCACATTGATGAGCTTCTGTAGCACACCATAGCTTTTTATGATTTTTCAGCGACTGTTAAACAGTCACGTGCAACTTCTTCTAGGAAGGCCAGTGATTCTAAGCACTTCGTATCGACCGGACCTGTATGTGATTTAGAACATTTTATAGGAGTAAACCCACTAAGCATTGACCTTAGCAAGCATTTATTATCAGGCTGACTGTATTTACCTCGTATTTGACAGGATGAAATAGATTATTAAAATGAGTTCTTATTATTCATTGCGGTTGTCATGCAATATTCTGCATCACTGTTCATTTTTTCTGCTTCAGAACCTAGAAAATCTAAATGTTTGTCTAAATGTTTCAATGCTTGCTGTAATTTTTTATGCTTGCTTAAAACTAAATTTGATCTAATTAAGTAGGATTTTTAGGTTTTTTAATGGAGTTCTAAAAGTAACCAGCAGGGAAACTGATTAGATATTGGAATTGATCCAAGCAGAGTTAAGGTCGCAGTAAGGTCAGATGTCTAAAATCGTTTTTTCCTAAATAGTTTCTCTCTATTTTTTTCTTTCTTTTTTTTTTCTTTTTGTTATTTAAGTATTATTTTATTAGGATGGGACTCACCAGTCACCTCCCAATAAAAAGATATCTGATACCTCGGAGTAGATTCGATTAAAATTGCGATTCTGTAAGTATTGTGATTATATAAATATCCAATTCAATATTACATTTTCCCGTGATTTTGTTACAGTTTTAAACCTTTTTAAAAATGTTTAATGATCAAATATAAGAGTTTAACATTTTAACTGAGCAGCACATATCTCTGTCATCTGCCATACTTATTATTTCTATATAAAATTATTTCTATATAAAAATGGCAACGTTTTACCACCTCAAATGCCTCCAGAGTTTCAAAACTCAACTTGCCAGTGAGCGTGCAGGGTGAGTGGCTGCAGGCACGCAGGGCACATTCGCGATTTTCAACTAATTCACTTATGGTGTTTTGAGACTTGTGTAAGCGTGTGTAATAAGTGGGTATGAGACTAATAATTTGAAGAAAAAAATTTGAAAAAAAATGCAGATTGAAGGTGTTTAATGTGCATGATTTTATATAATGCAGTGCCATAAAAACATTATGCATTATATGATGCGCCATTCTGAAGCTTCTGCACTCAGTTATACTGTACTGTATCTGAGGCTGATCGGCCGATCACCAGTCATGGCCTTTCAAACTAAAAACCAGACCAAGACATTCCTACCTCACTATCACACTTGTTGGTGGCACAGGCGCCTGGCAGTACATCAGCATCAAGTATGACTTTTTGACTATTTCTCAATGCTGTAAGTATCACGAGTTTAGAAATATCCTGATTTGGTATTATAATTTTTTATTTTGTTACAGTTGTAAACAAACTTGTAGGATCCTGTATAATCCTGTAGGATTCTAGAGGAACTGCGACTTTTTACCTTAAGTTTAAACATATATATATTTTTGGGGGGGGATTTTTTCCCCCAATTTTCTCCGTAATTTAGTCGTGTCCAATTTCTCCCCGTCACTAGGGGGCTCCCTACTATCACTGCTACTGCTGCTACTATCACTCAGTTGGGAGGGCTATCACGTGTTTCCTCCGAACCACATGCCGCCAGCCGACCGCATCTTTTCGAACTGCTCGCTCACGCTCCGTTGGGGGCGGCATAACACACTCGGAGGACAACGCTATCCGCTCCTTCCTCTTGCGTGAGCTCACAGACGCCCCTGATTGGCTGTAGAGCCGTGATTAATGTGGGAGCA
>JAQMYK010000039.1:8185796-8197541 GCA_030014345.1 Clarias buthupogon | reverse complement strand
GGAGGTCTCGTGAGATTGTCTGGAGCATTGTGGAGGGGATTGGGTCTAATGAACAGGTGGTGGGGTTAGATGACAAGATGATCTGCTGAATCTCATCAGATGACAGAGCTTTAGAGCTTGTTTGTCACATACCTATTCTTCTTCATATCTTTGTGCACGTGGACTTCACTTGTCGACCCAGATCTCAGGTTTCAGTTGGGTTCAATTTCAGAGACGCGTGTTAAACACTTTGTCGAAAGTTGCATTTACTGCCAAGGCTGAACCTCGTGCCAGGAGCCATCAGCTTTGGGTCCGAAATATCTTAGTACTTAGCAGAATTTGAGGCGCCATAAGTTTTCCCATGAGCCATTGAAGCACCAGGCACCAAACAACAACAGCAAAGTTTTTTACCGATCCTTGACCATATGACATGTTGTGGCCTGTCACGGTTCTTGTCCTTACTGTATCTGCACTTCTCTTTTGTTACCTAAGATGCTCATGGTGTATATACGACCAAAAAGCTAGTTGTGGTTCTCTTCTTTCCACAACCAGCAAAGCAGACCTTATTTTAGTTGATGCATGGGTATGTTTATGTCCTGTGTTTTTGGCCAATGCTCTCAGGAAAGACTTTTTTCTTGCAAGCTTGTTGTTATGAAAGTGGTGTTTAATAGTTGATTTTGCAACTTGGCAACCGCAGAAATCAATAAAACTGTGAACTTCGGGCTCCTTTCCCTCCTTCACCATTCTGAATCATCCTCATAAGGTCATCCATGCCTCTTGTGATGTGTTTTTAGTATCTTTGATGCAAAGGCAGGTTAGAGTGCCGGGTTTCAAATGCATGTTAAACGCTGCGAGTCCTGTTTGTGATCCACAGCGATCACCAGTTGTAACATACTGTAAAGGTTTGTGTACTAGAGAGGGCTTTGGATGTTATATATTTACTTTTATGTAATGATTACATAATGAACTTTTCTGATTTTCATTATTACACTGCAAAAAATTACATTTGCAAGTACAGTACAATATTTTGAATGTATTTCCAAACCCAAATCTATATTAAAAAAAATAAAAAATTCTTTGTTAAATACTTTAAATTTCATACAAATATTGGACAACAATCTCCAAACTTGTGGCCCTTTTTTAGCACTTAATATATTATGATGCACATTGTTTATCATTATCAAGTCAAGTTTTTATTATTATTTTTTTTTTTATATAAGTGCATTATAACTTATGTAAGTAAAGGTAATAACCAAATGGTAGTAAAATAAATAAATAGTAAAAAACCTTTAAAGCTAATTTTTATAATATATCCATGGACAAAGAAAACAGTGCACATGTAAATTTCTTACAAAAGTTATTTCAAATAAGAGATGACATTGACAATGACGCAGAGGCCTACTGTACGATATGGCCTACAGTATGATATGGCCTGCATTGAGTAGTCCGACTTGTGTGTAATCCTGGATTACCAGCAGCAGTAGAGGCAGCATTTTCTATACGATTTCTCAAATTATACTATCGAATTAGGCCGTCTTGTCATCAGCAACGGATCAGCCAGTTATCTGGAATCTGTTTCATACCCTGGAAAACAACTGACGATGTCAGCTTACAGTACATTGCACCAAGTTGAAACTTTCCTATGACCGTGTCTCTGCTAGCATTGTCTAAAGGGGCATGATAGTATGAATAGAAAATGCACAATCCGAATGTTCTCCTTACCCTTTGATACCAGGATATTGTCTCCGAGGCATAATTGCATTGCAAATTTGGTGCATGTGCAAGGCACCCATTAAGAAGATGCGAGTTATCCATGATAAAGTAACGCTCTACTGAACATGACTGTAATTTTACCTTACTTATTTTACCTGTGTTCTTAATGTAACAAAATATTGTGAATTATGTTTCAGATTTTCATAACAGTGCAATTGTTTTGTATAATTTTTATAGTGCAACATTTCTTTTGTCCATGAGGAAGTTAACATGGATTCCCGGGACAAGTGCTGCACCATTTTCTATTTAGTTTTCATCTCTCTGTGTGCTTCTTTGCATTTGTGATCAAGACTTGTCTTCACCCGTGCCCTCTAATTTGGTAGATTCTCCAATTGTGTTCACTTGCCTTCAATCCATCCTTGATTAGTTTGCCTGTTTATACCCTCTGGTGTCTTTGTTTTTCACAGTCTTATCTTTGCATTTACTCTTGTTTCTGCATTTTTGTGCTCCCTGTTTTCTCTCTCTTTCTCTCCTGTTTGTTCTTCAGTTAATGGTTATGGATTATTTTTTATTGACTTTGCCTGTCTGTGTTTTATTATAAATGCTCATAATTATGACACAATTTGGTGGATTTGCCCTCAATAATCGAGCCGCTGCGCATGTGCCCTTGTGCCTCGCCTTACGTCTGTGCTTGTTAGGGTAATAGAATGTGTGTTATCTTGTCTGACTCCTAACCAGTAGGGGCGGGTAACAATTAGTGCTGCGACTCATTGATGGACTGTAGATTCAGTTAGAATTTTTTTATATTCAGTTTGTTTTGTTAACACTAACTTTTATTATAAAAATACAAACAATGTCCAATATGCATTGAAATATTGTGTAACTTGTATTGTGTTTTTAAATGTCATGTCTCATACAGAGCAATATTTTTTTCGCCTCTGCTAGTCATCCGCTCCACACTCCAGTCCATTAGGTGGCGGTATTGCACTAACTGCACATAAACATAAAAGTAGAATATTCTGTAAATATGCAAATACAATTAAATATTTTTTTTTATTTGACAATCATTTTTTAAAAATATATTATTTAAAAAAAATATTATTACAGATACAGTATTGTTCTGCATGGTTTATGATTCAGAAATGAAAAAAAGCTCATCACAGTCATTATTTTTCTATTTAATCTATATTTTGTTAAATTTCATTTTATGCTAAAAAGTTTAAGGAAATCATCAGTTTTAGAAAATTTCCACATATAAAAATTTACCTAAATAGTTCAGAAAATGTGAATCAATTCTGAATCCTAAGCTGAATGAGTCGATTTATCAAAATATAGATTGTGAATCAATTTTCTGACAATCTGACTTTCTGAATCATAAACAATGCAGAACAATATCTGTATAAATAAAATAAAAAAAAATTGCTACAACCAGAAGTTTGAATATTTTAATACATTCGCTTTAAAGTCTCTGACCTGGAAGACCTTATTGATTTGAGCATAATAAGCTCTAAAGCAGCGCCCGAGGCATCACTTTAACAGAAATAGAGCTCCAATGTCAGCTGAAAATCCTCCTTGTGGATGGTTGTTAGCAGCAGTGAGTGTGTGAGGCGTAACACGGCATATCTCACTCAAAGCATCATCACATCCCCTTTTCCCAGCATTGGGAGGCTGCTGCTGCTGAACTGATCAGAAACAGAAAGATCTGGTTCTGTCCAGCTGTGGAACAGAAATGCTGTGTACATGTAGACAACGCAGCATTTCTGATACATCGTCTCTTCCTGCTTGTTTCACCGTTTCATCGGAAAAAGTGTACAGTATAACGATCGTTGATTAGGCCCCTCGGGTCGCTTCTGTTCTGCTGTTAATAAGAGGGTGGACCTCTAACCTACTCATTATACTGTTGTTCAGGCTTGAAGATCAACAAATCGTCAATTCATTATATACATGGGCAAAAGCTACAATAAAAATACTCCATACTGTATTTCTCAACTAATTTTAAGCTGAATTATCTCTAATATATATATTTTTTATAATTCTGAACTCGTTCCTCTAATCTTTCCAAAAAAGCAGCAGCCTATTTTTCCCTCTCTGTAATGCACTTAAACCGCGGTATGTAATCCCCTGGCTGTGGATTTGCAGAAGTGCTGATTCCATCGAAAATATTGGAACACAGCACTGCCAGGCCTGCTGCTTCTCCCTCTCTCCCACTCTCTCTCTCTCTGCGTGGAGAAAGGAGGCTCGGCTGCCGATTGATGCTTTATTGAAACTGCCGCTTCCCTTCTTGACAGCGCGGTGGGCAGATGGAGTGGGTGTAGTGCTGTTAGCTGTGCTCACAATAGGAACACGGTGTCAGCACAAATCTGCAGGCAACAATCACTCCTGTCCAGTGCTGCCACGCTTTAGAAAGATGGAGGAGAGGTACAGACTGGAGCTGCTCCCGTTTACCCCTGAAAGGTTTCACCATTAAGATTAAGACATCATTAAAATTTCATCTTGTCCAGCAGCTTTTTAATGCCTGCAGGCTCGGTTGTGACTGGTGCAGCGCTCGGCGTCCTGTTACTAGAGATAACGACGACACTGGCAAATGTGGCATCGGCGCTCCGGAGAGTGCGAGTAATTAAACCAGATTAGATGCTGCTCTAGTCAGCGCAGACGTCGGCGTGAGATGGAATTAGTATTCCCCGTCTCCTCTCTGCCCTTTCTCTGCAGTTGTGTAAAGCTCAGTATCTCGTTAAATCTCTCCAAACAAGCAGGAGCATTTTAATTTGCAGGCACACGGGGCTCGTTTTTTGCACACACCCCTATGACGGAGACACCAAAGGAATCTTCGTCAAACCCCATCCAAGTTCTTCACAGACTAGTGTGCTGTGTGAATTTGGATGCTTTTTTTCTTTCTTTCTTTCCTTTTTTTTTTTTTTTTTTTTTTAAATCAGCTCCTGTGTATTGAACTTGTTAATGGAAGCTTTAATGACTCACATGTCTCTGTGATAAACCCCCCCTCCACAGGAATGAATTAGCCCGGAGCCTGCGTGACCTTTTCAGGATAATCGCACTGGTGCTGCTTGACTCTTTGGACAAAAGGAAAAACGTTAAGAACTTTTTGCAGGATGGTTTGTGTGGAGTCTCAAAGCAGTCTGTCATAAGCTGCATGGATACAACATTAGGCTCATCCACCAATAAAAAAAACTGGTTATTGTACTGAATCGGGTACACTGAACAGTTTGATGGACGTAAAGTGGTCCGTCGTTGGCCAGCAGGTTATTGTGTAGGACGACATTCACACACAGAGTCTAGAGGAATCACTGCTATCTGTTGGCTAAACTGGAATATTTTCCTTTTTGTTCGATTACCCACAATCCCGCAGCAAGAGAGCGTGAAGAACCATTGGCTCGGTTGTGATCACGTGATGCAACGCATATACAGTAAGTACTACAGTGTTGGGTGTAACGCGTTGGGTCCGCCATTCAAGTACTCAGTTATTTAGTTATATTTTTCAAAAATGTAATCCGTTCTTCAGACAATTTAGACAATTTAGCAGTGATTCCATTAGTGTGTGTGTGTGCGTGTGTGTGTGTCTGTGTGAAAGTCATCCTACGTGTCCCCCTCTGTTATTCCTGGTGTTAGTAGTTAACAGATTATGGGCCAAACTTTTTTTGTGCCTCTTGCAAAGCATTTACTTGCAATCCAAGGTTTTGCTGTATTCAGTTCAATGCACAGAAATACTTTGGTCTGTCAGGTGGCAACTCCACCTAGAGAAATGTGTAGGGTTATTTGAAACAGCAGACAAAGCACCCACCAGCTGCATACTCAGTTGATGTGAATGTGAGTTAGATTTGACAGGAACAAGACATCGGTGGCGTCTTTGATTGACACGGTAATTTGAATGACCTGGTTGGGAAGGAAATGACGCATGGGAACGAACAACTCCTGTCAGTTGTGATGGGCATAATGCCACAAGTTATTTAAGAGTATCATGGTGAATTAGTTTCTCCCGACTGCCTTACCAAGGAAACCGGCACGTAAAAGGTTCTGCGGAAGAAGACGAGAATCCCCCCGTCTCCAGTTCATCTGAAGCACCAATTGCATCACATACCGTTGCCGAGATTGAGTGGCGCTTGTAATTGAGCTTCAGGTCGAGTGTGAGAGAGCTGCTGGGACTCAGCAGGATGTAGGAAAGGAGGTTGATTGCTCTGGGTTCTCAGACTAGCAGAAGTCCACTAAAGGTCTGTTACCTCAGGTGGGATGTACAGCATTGCACTTTAGCCATGTCGTGCTGAGTGAGCTGAACTCACCACACTAAGCAACCAAGCTCAAGTTCACTGAGGGTTAAACTTCAACCTGTAAGTAATGGTTCAGGGTACAAATGAGACATTCGTAGGAATGTTCTTTAGATTTGTCTGGGTCCGTGTACAGCTCTGCTTTTCTTGAGTAGTCTAAAGGAAATAACCATAAGAAACAGAATACTGTTAAAAATACACCAGATTATTACAACAAATAAATAAAACAATATCTAAAGGTAATTTATGTTCTGTTTTTTTTTTTTTTTTTTGTCTCCTGGCTTTTTAGGCACACATGAGACCGTTATTAGGTAAGAGAGTGTTAAGGAAGTACCAAACCAATAAAACAATATAAATCGCTGGCATTAGTGAATGTGGAAAGATTAACTTCGCATCCTACACATCATCTGGTTATGCATGGACCAGACAGCTAAATGTAAAAATATGACTAATATCTGTAACTTGAGGAAAATGAAGGTATAAGGGCTTGTATAATCTAATTGATGGTCCCAAATTGCCCGTTCTGAAGTTAATAGCATGTGTGTCCTTGACAGCTTTCAGTTCAACACAACCATGACACATTCGCCGCTGGTCTCATTACTGACATCCGCTGTGTTTTTGGCTTTAATCTCGATTGAGTGATTAAAATTTGAGTCGTGTCACAACAGAAAGCCACTTGGTCCATGTGTAGTGATGCCACAGCCAAATGTGCTTGGGAGCCAACAGAGGAAAAAATGTCCTGTGCTTCCTTAGTGGGAGGGTGACATTCACTTTTTCCCGTCAATCATATTAGCTAGGCCATTGTGAGCCAATGTGTATAGAAAAGGATAGCTATAACTTTGCTTCAAGTGTGTTACTCTGCCCTGTGATGCAGCATGAACACGACGCTGCGACAGACTTTACGTCCCTGAGGAAAATTACTTCGACTCTGCCCAAGATTAAAAACAAGCCGCTACCTCCTGCGCAGATGGAGAAGCCGGACATCACCGAAGATTATATTCCCACGCCGCATTAACACACCGTTTCTGTTCATCACTTCTTCCTCAGTGCTTCTTCATGCTCATTTTACTTCCAAAGATTAATATACAGAAGATAGAGGCATGCAGGTGGCTGCTTCTGGTGTGGAATTGTGGGTAGTAGTTGAAAGAGATGAAGCAGTGGAGAGAGGCAGTGGCTTTGAGAGAGCTTTTATGTTCTAATTACAATTTTCCTGATGATTAGTAATTACCAGTCGCTGAGTCACTAATAACTGAATGTGAAGACCGGTGATAATGTTTTTTTGAGCTGTTCTTCTAGAGCCTTGTAGATTTCAGCTTGACACATCAGAACAGATCACATTGCGGTTATTAGTCATGATAGAAGCATATCGCTGGCGTGATCCTTTTGGCTTTGACCCAGGAGTCATGTAGTAAAGCATAGTGAAGCAGCAACTGGGAACCTGAATGTTTCTTGCAAATCTTGCCGATTTTGCACATCAAGCTCTTCTTGTTAAGGGTTTCCTTCGTTCGTGGTTCACTTGTGCCGTTTGTCCATAAAACCAAAGAACAGCCACATCCAGGAGAAAATCTAATAACAGGACACCTTGAGACACACCGTCCACCGTTTAATGCAACCAAGTTGTAAGCAGGTATAAGCATGCAGTTACACATCAGTTGCCCGGGTAAGCAAAACCAAATAAAAAACATGGTGCAGTTTATGCATTTGTAAAGATTAAAATTGTTCTCTTGATGTACACAGGAAATCGACTGATCAAAATGTATGACCATCCCATCAATAATGGTCATAGTAACTGCCATCACTTATTCGCCATTGAATATATAAACAAATAGTTTCTTGGGGGAAAACATACATTGCTGGTAAAATATTAGGAACCCCAGCCCTCGAGCTGATTTTAAACCTAAATAAAAAGCATGCTTAATTAACTTGGCCTATTCTTACTCTCTCTTACTCTTGGGACTTGTTAAATCTTGTTAAAGCTTTCATGATCCTTAATCATTCATGTAATTATCAAACCAGCCAGTCACATGTCAGCGGTGCAATGCAGAACACTGTACAGAAACCCGTCATGAGTTTGTGTTAATATTCATATACACACTTTCACAATTGTTATCTATGCCCTTTTTTAGAACTCAAAGTTTACACAAAAATGTATGAAAAATAAATAAATTAAAGAATTGCTGGAGGGGGCGTCAGACTGATATGCTGTTCTGCTTACCGTGGTTGTAAAGAGTACTAATTTGAGTTTCTGTTGGGTTTTTTTGTCTGTTTAAACCAACAAATATATATTTTTTCTTTTCCCTTTATAAGGTGTAAACTCTGGAAATAGGATAATTGCATGCATTAATGGGCATGGTATTCCTAATCATGGGTCAGGCTGCTTTGTAGCCTGGAAGTAGTCTAGCATTCAAGGCTGCTGAGACTAAAATTAAATTGTTGTTCTGCACAATGCATAAAAGCGAATATTTTAAATTCACCTTTCAGGCGTTTTATGGACAAAAGAACGAAACGTTGAAGCAGTAGAATTTATCTTACAGAGAGTCACACAAAATAAATTAGCTCAAATCTAATATAGTAAGATGCCGGGCTTCTCATTTCCTTTTCTTTACACTGTAATTTTCTTTAAAGGCCATGAAACTCATCCATCACACCAGACATTTGGCAAAATTACATTGTGTTTCCTTATGATGCTGTTCATTTAATCAGCTAGAGACGACTGACATTTGAGCTACCTTATCCAGTTTTATGTAGGCTTTTTTCTTTCTAAAGCATTTAGTCTTCGTTTAAAATAAAAACATCAAAGTGTTTTGACCTTGCGAAGATGTTCTTTAATTTCCTGTAAAGCTACTGTAATGCGTTAAAATAATAAAACAAAATATTCGGATATATTTACTAAAGGTGGTCTAAGAGACGCTTTAAACTGTTCACACAGTGCCAGGCAGCACAGCATCTGTGTGGTCGGAGCACATTTACTATTTACGAAGTTTGTTTAGAATTGTAACCTTAAAAGGCCTCCGAGTGGCGCAGTGGTGAAGTGCTCGCCCTATCATCCGGAGATCGCTGGTTCGATTCCCGGGTGATGCTGTAACCTCTCGCAGCCGGAGCTCTAGAGAGGACTGATTGGCCAAGCTCTCTCAGAGGGGCGGGATGAGAGGTACTTGGTGCTCCCTCATTAATCACGGCTATACAGCCAATCAGGGGAGTCTGTGAGCTCACACAAGCGGAAGGAGCGAATAGCGCTGTCCTCCGAGTGTGTTACGCCACTCCTAACGGTGCGTGAGTTCGAAAAGATGCGGTTGTCACATGATTCGGAGGAAACACGTGATAGTCTTCAGCCCTCCCGACTGAGAGGTAATAGTAGCCTTAATGTGGGAGCCCCCTAGTGACGGGGAGGAATTGGACACGACTAAATTAGGGAGAAAATCTGGAAAAAATTCCAAAAAAATAATAATAAAAACAAAGTGAATATCGAATCAGGATATTTATAAAATTGGGATAATAAAAGAACTGCAATACAGATTGAATAGGAGCCTACAGTAGGTATCATGATAATATCATATTGGGTGGCCCTTAGTGATTCCCATCACTAACATTTAACACACATACAATTAAATTATAAAATATATATGATCTATATTTCAGCATTACCATACTATGTCTTTCCAACTGTCGCATTAATCAATTTTTTTCATGATCATAACGTAGCATGCCATTGTTTTGCTTTTTAGCGAACTCCCTTGTAGTGTATGCGTCACTCTTACTTCAAAACAGTGGCTTATCAGGTCACATCACACTGCTCCCTTCCTGTTCCTGAAAAAAAAAAAAAAAAAAACCCTCATAAGGTTAGTATCAGATTCGTTATGCAGTAAAGATTCGTTTCACCATTTATTATATAATTAACATGTGATTGATTTTATCCCATGCATTTTCTTTAATGAGAGCTGTCAAAAAATGTGAACCAAGTGACTTTCATGCTTTTTCTGCTGAACAATACCTTCCTGAAAAATGACAGCTGTTAGTTTGAATCCCAGTGCAACCCAGGTGTCTCTCCTGGACCTGGGAACCATTTAATGTAAATTTGATAGAACAGAAGAAGAGTTCATTGGACTTAACATAACTGAAGTGACTTGTTTATCCTTGTGCCTCGATCACATGCCTGTAAATCCAGTCTGGCAGCTTACACTCTTCCACCATACACCAATGACGGAGTGATCTGTTCCTTGCCAAACGCATGCTGTGATATCCCCTTCTCAATCTTGTTGCTCTGTGAATCCTGTCACGTTGCTTTAATGGTTCCATTTTCAAAAGGCTGAACTTCAATCTCCTGTGCCGTCGTAAGCCGATCTGTCCGAGGTGATATCCTCGTGTCAAAGCCTGGAGCTGTCGGTGCCAGTACCCTTAGTTACAGAAGCTCTGTTATTGTGGTGATGACGATGACTGTAACTATGACTAGGCAGTATGATTTACTAAGATCCCAAATAAATGAACAATTTGCATGCACAGATGAGTCTGCAGTTTATAGACACGATGCATTAGGAAGAATAATTGACTATGAGGTTCAATGCAAATTAGGGGATAATATTGAAATATGGTCTTTGTGAGTGTGAGTGATTAATGTTCTTGAGCAGCTATAATATTACCTCTCTATAAAAGCCAATGATCTGAATACAGTATGATGTAGACCTGTACATGCGAATGAAAAGAAAAAAAACACTTTCCTGTGAATATGGTTTGAAGAAGCAAAATTGAAACAAACTATACTGTAATATCATGGCAGCATTTTGAGAAACTGTTAAGATACTAAAACATGAGTTTAGAATTTTAACCAAGTTGTGATTTGTAACACTTGTTTTTTGTATATACTTTAAGGTGATTTAAGCCCTAATAAATCATACTGTGAGCGGTAAAGCAGTATATTTGCATAGCCACTCACTGCATTTTGCACATTTAGGAAGAAACACCCCAATCTGCATATTTATTAAGGGACATGTTATTTTTCTCACATTAAAGATGCAATTCGTGTAGCCATGTTTAGTATCTCGGCTTACACAATCCTTTTGTGGGTGGTTCTTTATATACGGTATATATATAGCTATATATATAACTATAAAAAGCTATCAGACATTCATATTTATATTTATCTCTTCACAGTTACATATATGAAAAATAGTTAATTTTAAATATAATGATATTAATGCTGGGTATAAATTGTAATAAAAGAAACATACAGGAGAAAATTAAGCTGATTGGAACCGACAGCTCCAGACTCACTCTCACTCATCATTCTATACCACTTAATCCTGTATTGCGGGTCGCGGGCCTATCCCAGGAGACTTGGGGCATGAGGCAGGGTACTGTATACCCTGGACAGGGTGCCAATCCATCTGCTGGTTTTTGAACTGTGGGAGGAAACCAGAGTACCCGGAGGAAACCCACCAAGCACGGGGAGAACATACAAACTCCATGCACACAGAAACAGGAATCGAGCCTGGCCAGGAATCGAACCCGGACCCTGGAGGTGCAAGGCAGCAGTGCTAAACACTACACCACTGTGCCGCCTAGCTCCAGACTTTTATCCAAAAATAATAATAACAGGTAAAACTATAGCTTTGGAACTGTTGTTTTCTGTGGCTGGTGAAAACCCTTTGGGAATATTCTTTTATGGTCCAAAGTGTGTGTTAGTGTTGTTTCTTGTCAGTCATTTTATACAGTAGGTGCTGTTTTGAATTTCCTGAGCATCCCTTCACTCTGCCACAACTCACCCTTGTCGGGTGGATTG
>JAQMYK010000039.1:8114738-8139805 GCA_030014345.1 Clarias buthupogon | reverse complement strand
CCTGACCCAAATTCCAGAAATAACTTCAGTTCATTGTATATACTCTATTTCATCTATATCAAATTTCTTCTTTACTCAATAGCTTGTTATATTAATAATAATATACTGTATGTGCTTACATAATTGTCCTTCCTTGGACCATTTTTGGGGGAGGAAATAAGTGCATCACAGCAACACTCCACAAGAAATCACCATCACAATTTGGCTCTCGTCAGAGTCGAATCCTTACTCATGCTTTCAACACGTCAACTTTGAGAACTGACTATTCTTCATATTAAATTAAATGATGTGGATTAAGTTTAAGACGTGGAGAGAAATGCTTTACTACGACAGGCTTTAAAGTGCCTAAAGATGCAATTTAAAAAACTGGTTGTTTATGTAACAACCTCAGCAGCAACCTCATTTCCCCTCTCTGGCTCTTTGGTAGTAAAATAAAAATAAATAAGGGGTAGCTCGAGAAAACATACTATATACTGTATCTATCCCCTTTATGTAGATGCCATTGTGTTGAGAAAATCAGTGTTTTTTATTTCACCTTTCAGTGGTTTCAGTGTTCAGGCTTATTTATACAGTATATTTATTGTTAAGACTAGAAGAAGACCAGGCATTTTTCTTATCATTAGTATTTATATTATTCTATTTATTTATTCTGGTCCATGTCCATGATCGCCTCACTCTTCTGTTCTTAGATGACCGGATTGAAACCCGATGTGTCCGTCTGCTATTGTAGCCCATCCTCTTCGAGGTTCAATGTTTTATGCCTGCTGAGATGATTTTCTGCTCAAAACGGTTATATGGATTATTGTGTTTTTGTGAGCATTTTCCACATTTTGTGCAAATTCTATTGTCTTATTCTGTAAAAACCCTGGAGATTAGCAGTTTTTAAAAAAAACTCGATCCAGCTAATCCAGCACCTACAACCATGCTACGGTGAAAGTCACCGAGGTCACACTTTCACTTCATTCTGATGTTTGATGTGAAAATCTTGATCTGGATCTGCATGATTGTGTACTCTGTGCTGCTGCTGCCAGATGTTGCTAAATACTATAACTGCATTAACGGACAGTGTAAATGTAATTGGTGTTTGAAGATATATCCAGTCAATTCCTAAATATGTTAAGTAAAAGCTTAAATTACAAAATGCCACTGATATTAGCACTGTATCCTGGATTTGTGGCTCTTGTGAGCATGTACTGTAATTGCTGGTTTTGGATTACATACTGTATGAACAAGCAAAGCAGTCCAAATTCTCAATTGTTTATGCGGTTCATGGAGTTGTGCATCTAAACTAAACATGATCGTAATTGTCAGTAAATTATAACATCTGAGCGGAAGAGGATCAAAAAGCCTTGCTTTGTTTTGATTTTAATTCCAAAGTTCCAAATTCCTAATTGTAGCTTTAACATCATGTCTGACTTCATGGGGACAAAGTAGTTCTGTTTCTAGTGCCTTCATGTTCTCACAGGACAGAACAAGTCTCATTTAGTGACGTCATCATAATAGCTTCTCACATATGCTCTCTGACTCCCCACATGAGCGAGACTTGTGAATCTTCCTCCTCTCGCTGAATATTTAATACCCTAGGATGAAACAATACCTACGTTTCAGTCATGTCGTGCTGATTACTGAGACTTACACACACACACACACACACACACAGAGCAGCATCGCACTATTGCACCGTCTCCAGTACTCCATGTTCATTTGCTCATTAGCAGGTATCATGGGGTTTGCTTGGAGCGCTCCGCTTTGAGCTGCACAGCTCCAGGGAAGAGGGACAGGGCTGGACCAAGAGAGAGAGAGAGAGAGAGAGAGAGATCCCGCCTTTCAGATTTGCATAGCCCTCAGCCTGTCCAATAAGCTCGAGCAGCTTCCACAGCCTCATACTCGGAGAGCGCGTGATTGGCAGCCGAGCCGAGCGGAGGCTGCAGCCTGAGCTGCTCTCACCTGAATGATGATGGTGTGAAACAGAGCCTTATTTGGAAGATGTTGACGGAGGGTTCTCTGCCTCTAAGGCATGAGCATCTCAGAGTTCGCTGTGTGCTTTAGAAAGATGCTATCGTCTCACACGTTTGTCTGTATTACCTGGAATCCAGCCCAGCTGCATACGGGATGAATGCAGGATTCTTGCGTTTTTATGATGATTGGAGAAATGTCTGGACCGTGCTGTTATTCTAGCTTGTTGTGGACACACGAGGAGGAATATTTCTGTCACAATGCGTTGATCAAATTGTTGTTTTATTGTAATCTTCATCTCTCCAGCTAAGCTGTGCTATTTTTATCTATTATCCGGACAAGCTTGCTTCTCAAAATGCCTGAGGCAAATTACTTGCTTACCGTTTCTTGGGGATACATAAAGGTAAGCTGGTCATGGACACATCGTTTCATAATGAGAAGAATCTATTTTTAATTTCTAATGGTTCTATAGATGTGTTATTTCAAACCCGGATGATTGTTTTTCTTCTGCTTTGTATTTACACCATCGTCAAGCGCTAACTGCCTGAACATTTCATGACAGATGGACCAATAGAAATTAATTCTCGTCAAGTTCATCAGATTTGAGTCCTTCAGTCCTTTCGGTCGTGACTTAAGCATGTGCATGTCATCACTGATGCATATCGCAGTCCATGTTTTTGCTACTGATTAAATTTTTAATATTGTACGGATGAAAACTCAATATTCACACCAACAAAAATCTAATGTATGCACAAAATATATAAAAAAAAAATAATAAGGATAAAAGACAGATATTGCAGATTGCAAGGTTTCTGACACACGACCTGGTTACATTTCCCAAGAAGCATTGATAAGGGAATAATAATGTACTAATAATTCATTTATTCTGTATGGGTATATTATTTGATACACCTAAATAAACTGATTTATTGATGGAAGAATTAATGAAGCTTGCTGCTACTTATGCTGGGATGTGATGCGTTTTTAGTCATGTTATTCAGTGAGTACTCAGAAGAGTAACAAATAAGGGAAAAGTAGGTGCTAGAGATAAGAGTAAGGAATGTCAGGCAAAGACGTAGCGGGCCAAGTCCTTAATCCTCAACATAAAAAAAAAAGAATGAAAGCGAGATGTATGGAGGGGAGCTGGAATTTAGTCAGAAGTCGTGATCCACCATCAGGCCCTGAGAGTTATGAATAAATTGAGTGTTTTCCCCCTTTTTTTCTATTAATTTGTACCTTTGGAGAGACAAAGTTTGTTTCATGACAGAGATGCTCTCAGAACATTATGGTCCTGATAAACACATGTGGAGTGAAAGGATTATGGATGTGTGAGACACTGATTGATAAATTTGGTGAAACGTTTATACCCTGCATCAGAGGGTTTGTTCGTTCTCCTGTAAATCAGTTCCTCTAAGATACAAGGTTTTTATGATTTTTTTATGAAAACAAGAAAGATAGAGAGGTGTGTAAAGGAATCTTGACCCAGTGTTATGCTGAAAAATGAAATGGTGTGTACTGTAGTGTATATACTGGTGTGTATGAAGTAGTACCTTAGACCTAAAGGGGTTTTCTTATGAAAAGTGTAGTACGGAGAGAAAGCGAGATGGATGTGAAAACCAGCTGATTTATTGATTGATTGCACGTACTGTTTTTTATCGCTTTTCACACAACTGCTGTTGTTTCTCAGATAATGATTCTAAATGAACAACCAAATGTTGTTGTTTATCTTGCTAGTCTCTAGCTGAGTCCTCACTGCTGCCTTTTCTATATCTCACTTCCCACACAGTTTTTTTTTTCCTGTCATGTAAATTGTTTGTAATGGTTCTCATTCCTTGTTGCCTAAAAATTATTTGAAGCTGTCGTTCATCCCAGTTCTTGCTTTTCTGTATTGCTGCCCATCTAGTTGCTGTTTTTTTTTTTTTTTTTTTTTTACACGAGGCCTGCGGAGCGTGTCACTGTGACCTCGTTTTTTTTTTGTTTGTTTTTCTAAGTGTGAGATAGTGCAGATTCCATCTTCTCGTATTTTGGCTCGTCTGAGGAACTCGGCCTTGAGTATCCAGACCATCTGGAGCCTAACAAGTCTTTGAAAATAAGAACGGCACAGGATTATGTTTTGGTCCTTATCTTGCTTCTGGTGGACTAGGAGCACAAATACCTATCCATGTGATTTAATAAGATGTCACTTTTATGCATTTCAAAATACACCTGGCATTTCAATAGGAATTTCAATAGATTTTTAGTTCATGTAGAAAATGTTTGGAATAACTGTGTATGTGGCGATTTTTAACTCTGCGCCGTCATGTGCCATCACAGTTCAAGAGGATGTTGAACCGAGAGCTGACCCACCTGTCCGAAATGAGCCGCTCTGGAAACCAGGTGTCCGAGTACATCTCTAATACTTTTTTAGGTAAGTGTGGTGACAAGGGTCAGGCGCATGTTCATAACCTTGTCATGATGTCGTGAGCCATGAATGTAGTGTAAGCAGCAAGCAAAGCTGAGCGATATTATTTGAAAAATAAATTGTAGAATGGCAAACAGTTTCATGTTGTTCATAGAGAATTACCTTTAATTACAAAAGCATTTCTTTGGTTATCAATGAAGTAGCTGCGTATCTACATTATCATTAAAGTAAATTGTTGAGTGGAAATACTTTGTGTCCCATTTAAACAAGGAACTGAAGCACGTCAAATTAGTTAATCCAATAAATCCAGAATTTTACATGGAATATGATAATGTATGCTATTTTTTGCTTGACTTTTACACTTGTGTGTGTATGCGCGTATATTTGCGTGCCTTCGCAGACAAGCAGCACGAAGTGGAAATGCCGTCTCCACAGTCACAGAAGGACAAGGAGAAGAAGAAGCGGCCGATGTCCCAGATCAGCGGCGTAAAGAAGCTCACTCACAGTTCCAGCCTCACGAATTCCAACATCCCTCGCTTCGGAGTCAAGACCGACACAGAAGAAGCACTGGCCAAGGTGTGTGTGTCCGTGTCACTCGTCGTCTAGTGAAAATTAAACCTTCCTTTAGACTAATCATTTTTGTTATTCCTGAACTGGGGGTGTTTTTTTTTTTTTTTTTTATAAATGGGCCAATCCTAGCCCTTGAGAGCTGCAGCCATGCATGTTTTTCAGTTACCCACTTCTGAGTACCTGGATCAGGTGTGTTCAATCAATCGAAAGCAGGAAGGAGTGGAGCAAGACAATGTGAATGGGTATCTACTGTATCAGCTTCAGCACCTGGTCCAGGCTTCTGGTCTTGAGGAAAAGGATTGGCCATCCATGTGTTGCTTAATCTGTCTGGAAAATGGTGGATAATCCCATCTACCTCAGGGATTTGAAGAAATTATCAACAATAGATCAGCAGATGCGCTCACTTTTTAGTTTTTTCCATAGAAGTATAAAACATCACGTTTGTTTTGTTTCCATTGCAGGAGCTTGAAGATGTGAACAAATGGGGCCTTAACGTTTTCAAAGTCACCGAGTTCTCTGGCAACAGACCTTTAACAGTTATGATGCACACAATATTCCAGGTGTGTACCTTTTATTTTATTTGTTGTTTCATTTGTGTGAGTTTCTCAGTTGGCATTGGCGATAGTTACTGCTTATGGTTCAGTTTTTAGTGCATCTTCATGTTTTTTTTTTCCCCTCTGTCTGCTACGTTACAGGAAAGAGACTTATTAAAAACGTTCAAAATTCCACTTGACACTTTTATAACGTATCTGATGACGTTAGAAGACCATTACCATAGCGATGTTGCCTACCACAACAACATCCACGCTGCCGATGTGACTCAGTCCACTCATGTGCTGCTCTCCAGCCCTGCTCTCGAGGTACTACACAACACTCTCCAGCCCTGCTTCAGTTCATCAGGTTTAAGATACCAACTTAGATGAAGGAAGTTAAGATTTATTTAATGGTTTTCCATCAGCAGTTATTCATTATTATGTAAACCAAGTACTTAAATAAAAATGAAAAAAAAATCATGAGAAATTGATTACATTTTATTTGAATAAATCTATATTTTATCTAAAATATAACTCTTCACTTATGATGCTGGTAACTTTATTTTTCTACCTAATTGCATGTGTGGAAAAAGGAACAGATGATTTCAGACTGAAAAAGCCTCTCTCTGTATAAACAGCAACCTTGCTCGAAGAATAGGATTACGTATAATTTGCAAAAAATACACTTTTCACATAAAGTGTTCCATACAAAGTGGCATGAGTGCACCTCATTAACAGCCGGTAACCTCTAGTCCAAACAACAGCAAAAAATATAAGTCATTATGGATTACAATGATATGAAGCACTATTTAAGTTTACGCCAAGAATATTTGCTCAATCTGAACTCGAATTGAAATCGTTCTAATTAGAGACTTAACTGGTTACAGGGACTCTGATCCAATAATCCACGAAGCATTTAATCAGAATATATCTTTTTAGAGAAGCGCCAAGCTTTTAATCTGCTAGCAGAAGAACAAGATTTTTTTTAACAAGGTTCCCATTTTTTCCAATAACTTCTGCTTTCTGAGTTGTATTGACTTCAAGAATTGAATCTCATCTGTGGTTGATTAAAGGGTTTACTACATGTGTAATGCTCAGTCAATCAGTGCCTCTTTCTCAGCCGGAGTCCCAGTGGATGGAAGAGAGATGTTCTCATAGACTTTGTGAATCAGGAATGGAAGCTAAATTTTTGTCCCGGAAAACACCTAATGGTTCTTCCATATGGGGCAAACATCCGCAGTAAGAATCTGTTAAGAGAAAGAAAAAACGTGTGACATGTTTACATGACTATTATTTACCTATTGATCAGATGGTGAGTGGTTTACTGTATAAAACCCTTCTCATTCTGATTGAAAATTCATTCCGATCAGGCCGGATTGGGTCAGACTGTTCCGACTGCTGTGTTTACATGATGCAGGATTATTCCGATTGGATCTGATTATTAGTGGAATATTAGAGTCCATGTAAATCCACCTGTTGTGGAATTTATTACCAATATTATGCAATGCAGACAAATTGTTTGTAAGTAGCTTCTGTAATCTTTAACGCCATCCTGTCTTCATTATGTCTCATCAGAATATCATTCTGAAAGTTATTTCAGTGAACTAATTACTGTTTCACTTTAAAGTATACAGTTGTAGAAGAGGAATGATTTATTATCGTGCAATCCAGTCACCCAAAAGAGGATGGAATATTTTAAGGATAGAAATCTGGATGGTCTGGAAAGCTGCTTTATCGTTTCTATAATTAATAATGAAAACTGAACAGAATAAAACTACAGGGAAATACATTTCAGTTAATAGATTGTGTACTTGTAATGGTGCTATTGTATGAAAAGAAATCCGACTGTCATTTTACGTGAACCCTCTTTTTTTTTTTTTTTTTTTTTTTTCCATTGTCGGATTACTTAAGTAGGTTTTGCAAGGTATCGCTTATTTCTGTGCATGTGCACACACTTAGAGTTGGTTTAAGTAGCTTCATTATATGATGCTGTAATAACATACTGTTGTGCAGATTATCTGATGGTTGCATTTCTTTGTTTTAGTCTTCAAAACATGATTGTGTTGTAATTTTTGCCATTTTGATAAGAATTTTTGAAGTAAACAAACTATTTTTTCTTTCTTCTCCTCTTCGCTCTGTTTCGTTCAATAGGCTGTTTTCACAGATTTAGAGATTCTTGCTGCCATATTTGCCAGCGCGATACATGATGTCGATCATCCTGGCGTCTCCAACCAGTTCCTCATTAACACCAGTAAGTTGTATGCTGTCCCCTGCCCGCAGCGCAGCGCATCAAGCTGACAGAGTGAGAACAGACTTATCAGTCCTTATATTGTCACCATGACCCACTATCTATTTGTGTCTCTGCCTCTGTCCCCTAAAAATAAACCTAGTATGGACTCCGAGCTGCTGCTCTTAGAATATAACTGCTCTAAAATTGCACTTTTGTCAAATGTTCTGTGCTTTTTTTGGCCTACATAGAGTGTGTGAAATATTGCAGCTTCTAAGATGAGTTCGTTTTTCACGTGCGCCAGCTGTGTCGTTAAGTCAAACAGCTGTCGGTACACGTGACGAACATGATGAAGATGGCTGACAAGAGTGACCAGTCTCACGTGTCATGCTATTACACAGGGTCCTTTTGCTCTCAGCCAAGCACAATGCACTGTACTCAGCCTAGCAGCTTTTATTATGTAAAGGTCAACGATGGCGACGATGGTGTGGTCATCGCTTGAGAACATGTTGAGTAGTACCATTGTACAGAGAAAGAGTTACACTACCAACATGTACAATTTAAATCTGACCTATATTGGTTTTTCTCTGTGCATCAATACTGAAGACGTCTATGAACTATGAACATACAGTACGTGTTGATTTTTATAGCATTAAAAAAAAAAAAAAACATAATATGTTTTGTATTTCAGATTGTCCAAAGTAGCTACACTTAGCTTTGATGATGGCTTGGGACACTCGTGATATTCTTTCATCAGATTTACAAATGTTTTTCAGTTTACAGGATGCCTTATCAAGAGTTCATTTGACATTTCTTGCCTTCTTAATGTGCATCAGACAATCAGTTGTCTTGTGCTGTTAGTGCTACTACAACTACTATACAAATCCATATTATGGCAAGAAACTCAATTAAGTGAAGAGAGTCCATCATTAGACTTTAAGACGTTAAGAACTGGAGGTCTGTCAATCCGAAAAATCTCAAGAACTTTGTATGTATCCCCAAGTGCAGTCGTGGAAACTGGCTCTCATGAGGACTATCCCATGAAATGAAGACCAAGAACTATCTCTGTTGCAGAGGATAAGTTTATTAGAATGACCAGCCTCAGAAAGCGGTGATTTACAGCACATCATATTAGAGCCCACACAAATTCTTTTCAACGTTCAAGCAGCAGACATACTGTATTTCAACATCCACTGTTCAGAGGAGACTGCAGAAGTCAGATTTTTATGGTTCAATTGTAGCAAAGAAGAACAAGCAGAAGAGATTTTCTTGGGCCAAGAAACATAACAAATGGACATTAGATGTGGAAAACTGTCCTTTGGTCAGATAGGTCCAAATATTAAATTTTTGGTTTTAACCGCCATGTCTTTGTTAGACGTAGAGAAGGTGAACAGACAGTTCCTGAATGTGAAGCCTGGAGGAGGTGTGATAGCATGGGGGTGGGCTTTGCCGGTGTCACTGTTGGTGACTGTTGGTAACCATCATGGCAACCGCAGCATTTTGTAGCGACATGCCATGCCGTCTGGTGGGAACATCATTTTTTCCAACAGGACAATGAACTCAAACACACCTCTAGGTTGTAAGAGCTGTTTGTTCAAGGAGAGTGATGAAGTGCTGTATCAGATGACCTGGCCAAGGAGGACACAATCTCCTTCGATCTAATTCTAACTGAGTTGGTTTGGGATGAGTTGGACTGGAAGGTAAATGTAAGGCAGCCAACATGTGCTCAACACCACTGGGAACTCCTTCAGGGTTGTTGGAAAACCATTCCAGGTGACTCCATGTGGCTGACTGATAGAATGCCATGAGAGTGCCACGCTGACATCAAAGCTAAATGTAGCTGCTTTGAAGATTACTTTGTTCTAGGGTATTTAACACATTTTTCTCGAGTACATAATTCCATATTTGTTCTGTTAGAATGTCAATGACAATGTCAATAATGCCGATATTTGCATTACATTTGGGACAGTTATGATATACGCATACACCGGATGATAACATAAATGTTTCTAAAATGTATCATTTATGTGACATGGTTTATATGGTTTTTTTTTGTTTGTTTTTTTTCTTCTCAGACTCCGAGCTGGCTCTTATGTATAACGACTCGTCTGTGTTGGAGAACCATCACCTGGCTGTGGGCTTTAAGCTTCTGCAGGAGGAGAACTGTGACATCTTCCAGAACCTCACCAAGAAACAGAGACAGTCGCTACGCAAGATGGTCATCGACATCGTGAGTCACACACTATTTATCTGCACTCTATCTCGTTATTAGTGCTGTCATTATAGCCGAAGGGCTTTTTAATGAGTGTGCTTTGGGTCATGTGCAGGTTCTGGCGACAGACATGTCGAAACATATGAATTTACTGGCGGATCTGAAAACCATGGTGGAGACAAAAAAAGTGACCAGCTCTGGAGTTCTTCTGCTGGATAATTATTCAGACAGGATACAGGTTAGTTATATACACAACACTGACAGTGTTATATACATGATAGGAGTGTGATGGATTACAATTTCAAATAACCTCTTCAACTCTCAGGAGCCATAAGCAAGGCCAGACTGCATTTCTGCATTTCTCACTCTCATAGCTACAGACATGTCCTATTAGCTTTACTGTGGTTAATAAATCATTTCCAGTGGTTAGATAGAAAAGAGTTACAGTGGAACCTTGGATTACGAGCATAATTCGTTCCGGAAGTGGGCTCGTATTCCAAAACACTCGTAAATCAAATTGAATTTTCCCATAAGAAATAAGAGAGAATTAGAGAAATTCTAGTGGTTAGCACTGTTGCCTTGCACCTCCAGGGTCCGGGTTTGATTCGCACCTTGGGTCTGTGTGCATGGAGTGCGCATGTTCTCCCCATGCTTGGTGGGATTCTGTGCATGCTCCGGTTTTATTCCGACTAACTGCTGTTTCCAAATTGCCCATAGTGTGTAAATGAGTGTGTGCGTATGTGTGCCCTGCAATGGCACCCCATCCAGGGTATTCCCTGCCTCATGCCCTAAGTTTCTTGGGATAAGCTTTTGAAACATTTTAATTAAATTTAATTCCATTTTAAGTTCATCATTTATGATGAGGAAGAAACATCAAGACTCAAAAGTGAACCCGTTGTCATTCGTGTGATACCAAACAGAGTGACCATAAATCAATCCCCTCTATAACTACATACTAAAAGCTATAACAGGGTATAACCTCCACTTTGTTGAGGTTTTTGACCAGCTGTTCGCTCATGGAGACTTGGGGAAACTAAACTGTTCGCAGCAATTTCAGTCCTTAGTGATTACAGGCATAAGTCGTCACCATACAATATCAAAAACAGTCCAAAGCCATAATCATGAATATTACAGTAGGTGTAATTATGTTCAGTTATATGGTGCAGACCATATGGGGACATCCTTAGCAGCAGTCTGCATGTGATGAAACTCAGGATGGGCATCAGGATGGATCGGGCACTTCTGGAGGGCAAAAAAAGGTCAGCATCACTGGGAACTCAGCAGTGCCCCGTGTCACTTGACAGAGAGGGGAAAAGGAGAGGTACAGTCAGGGGAGAAGGAAGGGAAGAAACCATGACGACAGGCCTTCCCTTAGACGGTCCTTCCTCTTTCTGTCCTCTTTCTTGAAATTAATAAGATAAAAGGTCACAGCTTGTCATGTCACAAGAAAAGGCACAAAGTCCTGTGTTCTGAAGACTCGCCTGTGTCAAAAACCTGCAGCTTTTCTTCAGACTGCTATGAAGCTCTACCCCTGGAAACTCACTAAAAATAGCTAAACACCTTCTGACCAATCAGTATAGTGAATTCAACAGCACTGAGAAACATAAGAGACGGTTATGACGGAAGCATCTTTTGAGTTTGATCGTCTCCTTTTTGGGCTGCTTGTGTCTCAGGTGCTGCAGAACATGGTGCACTGTGCAGACCTCAGTAACCCCACCAAGCCCCTGCAGCTGTACCGGCAGTGGACAGACCGCATCATGGAGGAGTTCTTCAGCCAGGGAGACCGCGAGAGGGAACGTGGCATGGAGATCAGCCCCATGTGTGACAAACACAACGCTTCAGTTGAAAAATCCCAGGTAAGATGCCAATGACCTGTAGAATTTTATACTCAATTTTGACCACTAGGTGGCGAAGTCATTATGTTTCTGGGACATCCGTTTGTCACAAGATTTTTTTTTTTTCAGGATGCACACGTTCCAGGCAGTCATCATAGAGTTATATTTGATTATGTAATGTTGCCAATTTCTACCAACTAGACAGTTCAGTAATCTTTGCAAAGTCCATATAGGTTTAAAACTGAGTTCATATTAAAGAGAGTAAATGTTTTAGGGTTCCCACTGAATTGTGTTCATTCTTCTCCAGGTGGGCTTCATCGACTACATCGTGCACCCGCTGTGGGAAACGTGGGCAGACCTAGTGCACCCCGATGCCCAGGACATCTTGGACACGCTGGAGGACAACAGGGAGTGGTATCAGAGCACCATCCCACAGAGCCCGTCCCCCGCACTGGACACAAATTCAGAGGGACGGCGCACCACCACCCACGACAAGTTCCAGTTCGAGCTCACGCTGGAGGAGGACGGAGAATCGGACACTGAGAAGGACAGCGGCAGCCCTCCAGATGAGGATGAGGAGGAAGACGAAGAGGATGAAAACAGCTGCAGTGACTCTAAAACCCTTTGCACACAGGACTCGGAGTGTACCGAGATTCCTCTGGATGAACAGGTGACTGAGGGCGAGGAGGTAGGAGAGGAGCAGAGAGAGGAAGAGGCGGAGATATCAGAACCCTGTGTTTTAGTGGAACGGGAGGAGGAGGAGGAAGATGAGGAGGAAGAGGAGGAGGAAGAAGAAGAAGTAGAGGAGGAGGAGGAGGAGGAGGAGGCGGAAGAACAGGACACTGCCAATACGTAACACAGTATGAGACAGCATCCGGACTTCTTTTATACTAGACATGAGAGCCACTTATTTATGGATAAGCTGTAGGGTTTTTCATATTTTTATGTTTTATTTTTGTGTACGTGTGTACTGTACATCCTTATCCGAAAATGTATATTCATTTTCCTGTCGTCATCACTGACATCATGCATATGGTCCTCGGTTTTATTTATTTTTTAACCTTTATCCATGACTAGTGTATTACCCGTTTTTGTACTCAGGAAAGTCTTTTCCACGCACACATTAGAAACAAAACCTTTTCTCTTTTTTTTTTCTTGTAATTTGTGAATATTTCTGTTTTTAAATAGGGTGGTATTCAGAAAACAGATTCATGTAGTTTTCATCTTTATTTGCCAAAAACAAAAAAATCCATCCATCAGACTATCTGTTTTTTTAACTTGTCGTTTGATGGAAGCTTCATTGCATGGAGACACATGCGGCTGGTAGACGTTCACTACACAATTTGAATGTTATTTCTTCCTCAAAGTCTAGATCTACTTTATTTGCAGTGCTTAGTGTAGATAGACTTTCATTACCAAAGCTAATAGAAATGACTCATGGCACAAGGAAACCTAACACACAAAAAAAAAAATTACAATCGGCAACTGCCAAAGATTTTTTTTTTTTTCTTTTTTTTTCTTGTACGTGTGTGAGAGACGTCTTTATGAAATCACCTATTTGTTTCTAATTCCATGGAAAGAATGTTCGATTTGGTGCAGTCCTTCAGTTACATAGTAACTGACACAAATCGTGTTTTTTTTGTTTGGTTTGTTTTTCCCCTTCATTGTTGCTTTGACAAGCCTTAAAAATTTTGTTGAACAAGCTTCCTGTTTCTTCATCTCTAACGTAAATTTAGAGTTAGAACTGATTTATAAACATACCGAAAAGACGGCATATCAAACAAAACAAAAGTTTTTCACTCTTGGTTCTGGGTTGTTTGTTTGTAGGACGATTTTCTGTTCAGAAGTCGCTGGTGCCGGAACAAAACTTGGCTTCTAAATGTCTCTCTGTTGCTCTGTTTTAAATCCATTAACCGGACACTGTATTAGGAACACCTGAACACGTTGCTTAATCATGTGAGAATCCCATCAGACAATCATGCAGCACCAGCACGATGCATAAAATCATGCAGATACGGATCAAGCGCTTTAGTTAACGATCATATTAAACATCAGATCTGATTCCAGCAACTTAAACAACGGCAAGGTTGCTGGTGCCAGAAGGTCTAGGTTGCCTTTTTTTAAAAATTTTAAGAAACTGCTGATGTTTTGAGAAACAATAAACATCCAAAAGTGTTGTTTGTTTTATGCACCATTCAAGATGAAACTAACCTTAACTTAAGGTTAACTAATTGAAGATGAACTATTCTTAGTTAACAAATTGAGAAAGAATTCCAATAGTCTCAGACAAGGTGAGATCTTCTAGCTCGGACTTCTTAAAATATTGGTTAAGATCAGGGATCCAGCATATTTTCTAGCCAAGAACAACTTCTTCTGGGTCGGATTGGTTTAGATGATTGTGGGGGGACGAGTCTGAGCAGAAGCACTGATGTTCATGCTCAAAAGTGTTGAGTGTTCAGTGCTCGGTGTGTTATAAACACTCATTAGTTTGAGATTCAGTTTGAAGGTCAGCAGGTTGTCATCGCCGTCGTCGTCGTCGTCTTCTTCACTCCTAATGTGACTTTCTGCTCAAACATGCACTCATCTGCTGCACCTTGAAACCTTTTTTTTTTTTTTTACATTAATTTGCAATTATGAGCCTTATTTCTTATTTCTTATTTATAACTTATTTCTGTTATTTTGATTTCTACGCCTGTAGCATGGCGAGATCAAATCCAACCGTAGCAGCAGAACGCTGACGAGCGAGCACGTGTGAATCTATATAACGTCATTCTTTTTTTTCTTTTCTTTTTTTCTACAAATAAGACAAAATGTATAGACACCCTGTTTTTAGGAACGGCCCGTCCTTGAACTTTAGATTTCGTGTCTCATTGCCAAATGATTTTTCTCTCTCTCTATCTGTTAATCCTCAGCCAGGTTCCTTGCTTTCAGTGGTTTCTCATTTCTGTCTGTTTACATGTATTTATTGTGCTGTACAGTACATACTGTTGTTCTTACCATGTTGTAAATGATTCTATCATCCCTAATGGTGATGGTGTTGCTGTATTACAGAACTCTTATTGAGAGAATGTTTTATTCTTATTCAGTATATTAAGGACCCATCTATAAACATCTCCTTTGAGATTGTTTTGCGTGGAAGAGTGAAGAAATCCAATGTTTTCGGTGTTTTCTTTCTTTAGAGAAACAGCAGTCCCTTGGCCAGAGGGTTGTGCCTTAATAAACTTTTTTATTTAAGTTTCTAATCTTCTTGCTGCACTAAAGGAAAAAAATAAACATACTGGCTGGAAATTGACCTTAATGTATTTTAATATTCTTTAGTTTTCCCTTGTTTTAAGTGTAAGAGATGAATATTTCTTTTTGTGAGTTGATGGAAAAAGGCCAGTATGGAGGAACATTTGGTGTCTAAAAGTATATCACCACATTTGGCAGCACACTGTAATGCTGTTGTTTTTTAGTTTGTTTGTTTGTTTGTTTTAACAGATCAGATTGATGTGTTTTTATAAGCTGTCAACATATTATGTGCTTAATTATGGAAATATGTAATTATATATATATATATATATATATATATATATATATATATATATATACAGACCCTCTGGAAGTATTAGAAAAGAAAAGCGATTTTTTTTTTTTTATTGTTTTGTTTTTGCTACATGCTGGAGATGAGTGTAAAGCAAGAGATCAAAGTTTGAGCTTTCATTTCCTTGTATTTACATCTAGATGTGTTAAAGCACCTTTGGCGCCAGACCATCATTTTTATGTAAGCAAAAGTATTGGAACATATAGTCCTACAGAAAAGTCAAGTATAGTACACTTAATATTCGGGTGCATATCATTTGCTTCGCAATAACTGCGATTTAATCAAGCCGGTCCCACTGACTTCACCAAACTGGTGCGTTCTTCTTTTGTGATGTTTGTTTTGGAGGTTTTCTCTCTTCAGGATGTGAAATGCGGCTTAACTGGTTTAATATCCGTTGGCCAGTCTAAAATCTTACAGATTTTTCACCCTGATGGAGTCCTAAGTCCCTTGCGGCATGATGAAGATATCTTTACCCGCGGACTACCCCGGGTTGGTGGTGATGTCACTGACTATTGTTTTGGGTTTTTTTCCTTCACTGGCTATCACAATGAGTCTGTCATCAACTGCTTATTTTCCATTTTTTTCCATAATGGAGATCTGGGTGTCATTACACCAGTGGTTTCTTTTTTTCAGGACATTCCAGATTGTTGTATTGTCTATGGTTAGTGCTTGTACGATAGCTCTGATTGATTGTTTTTCCTTTTTTCCTCACCTATAAATGGCTTGATTTTTTTCCCACAGACCGTTCAATCCATTTAGAGCTCAAAACCAGAGCTCAATCCATTTAATTAAAACCTTTAATTAAACAATCAAGCTAACAGGGCACATCTGGGCAACAAGAAACACCTGTCCGACATATGTTTTAATGTTTGTGATTACTTGAAAAATAGCGAGGTCCAATCAGAAGTTTACACATGTAGATGTAAATATAAGGAAATGAAAAACGTGTGTTTATATATATATATAAAATGTTATTCCAATACTTTCAGAGGGACTGGATGAATGTGTGCCAACGCAGAATTGGAAAGCTCTAACTCTGTCAAAATATCTTTGTTTTTGTTTGTTTGTTTGTTTGTTTCAATGAGACTGACTGGATTTTCAGTCTAAGCTAATAATTCATTTTACCTGAAAGCTAGTTCAGTACAAAATACAGTTTTGATGACATCTGTGTAACATGCAATATGAAAGCAAACACTTTGCATTTCCATTGGGGACATTTAGTCTTTTTAATTTTGGACAAAGGATGGAATGTCTATATAAACTCCAATCCTTGAGTGGAGACTAATTTTGACACATATACTGTAGATTCCTAATTGCCCTAAATGGATAGAATCAGTGGCTCCTTTCCTTTTTTTGTCTCATGCCATCTTTTTACATCATCAGAATAATAAAATAAAAAATAAAAAAAAAAGCTAAAAATAAATAAATAAATTAGGGATAACTATTTTTTGTTATGTGACTTGAATGCCAACTTATCTGGAGGTTTCACAAGACAATGTAGTTGTTTAATGGATTCCTTATTTATGACAGTCTATTGGATAGAACTGTAGAAGTTAAACTTGAAGTTAAAAATGAATAAAAATGTTTTATATGCACCAGAATAAATGAAAGCATGGGTTGACTGCATACGTCTGTGCTGCTTCTTTTTGTTGTGTGTAGGGTGTTGGGTAATGAAATGCAAACCTCAGAAAGTTGAAGCGAATCATTTCTCTTTAAGCTTTATACTGAATATCTTAAGGCCACATTTATTCATGTATAATGATACAGCTTTTAAATACATATACGTAGTAATAGATTTCAATCGACAAAACACTTGTTAGTTAGAATATAACAAAGGCTTACCAATTATATATGTACATTAGGTAGAAAGAAAGCAACACACACACACACACACACACACACATAATTCCCCTGAGGCGAGTGGGAATAAGCACAGCTGCTATTTCAGTTCATGGCTTCTTTTTTTTTTTTTTCCTTCTTCTTTTCATCTTACATGACAAACAGCGTATTCCACAGTTTAGGCGATCTGCAATTAGCTAAACCTCAATGCATAAGATAAGGCTTTTACAGTGATAGAATCAACCATCTCTCACCGTCATAGTTTGGCACCTTTAGTCTTTTCAGCAATAGTAATTTAAACTGAGAGTTCCACATTGATGATCCTAATCTAGAGTTCGAGATTAGAGACAGGAAAAAGTTCCTGTTTTTCCCCACAATTCTGCAAATCTTCTACCCAGTCTACAATTTGGCCTACAATTTGGTTTGGTGATACATTTTTGTCTTTGAAAGATTGGCAACAGCACAAAAATCCAACACACACACACACACACACACACACACAAACGTACACACAGCCTGAGCAGGTATCACTAGCAGCTGCACTCGGACTGCTGGGGCGGTACAGCGTTGTCACTCAGTTTGGTTGTAGGTGTTCCGGTGGTTTCATCCGGGTTGCTCTCAAGGCTGTCGGCCATTTTATCGCAGATAACGTCTACCAGGTACTCGAAAGTCTGCTTGACGTTAATATTGTCCTTTGCGCTCGTCTCGAAGAACCCAAAACCTTCAGAAAGAAAGGAAGCAGGTGTACAAGGAATACATCATGATTTGTCAATCTGACCTAACCCCCCATCTCTATTTATTTTCTACCTCACTTGGATTAGGCAGCTTCCCACCCACCAATGGGATGGTGAAGGCTAACACGTGTATCCTCCAATTCACATGAAGCCAACCAATCACGTGTCTTTGTACACATACAAGAAAGTACAATCCACCCTCTTCGAAACTCCGAACTCAAATGAACTACCAGAGGTTAAGTTGCCGACCTAACTTATAAAGGAATGTTCAGTATTTAAAGTCACAATACACATGTGATTAACTTGACTTCCTGTCTGGCCCATCCTGATTACAATGTCTGGTCTGCAGTTAACATCATAAAGGTGGGTAGATTTTCTTTTATGTAAAGAGGTCATGGCATAAGGTTTTCAGTAATGTAGTGTATAAAGCTGGGGATACATTGCATGACTTTCACACTCCCAAAGGCCGGAAGTATACACCAACTGACCGGCTTCTTCAGAACAAACAAGCGAATATGTATGCAAGACAGGCAGCAGCAGTTTTTAATATGTGCCACAATCTGTGACCATCCACCCGTCATCCATCTAGGAACCTCTGTAGTCCAACTAGGGACCGTGGAGGCCAATGGTGACCACTGAATTTATTCCCATCTTGTGATGAGAAAAGAAAAAACATAAAAACATAAATTTGGGTAGATGTGGACGGGTGCGTATTCCCTCTACTTCCTGTATCCTGCCCATGATCCCGCCTCCACTATGTTCATTGGCTGTTGATGATATGCATTCGCCAGTCGAGTCACTGTACACTCTGTCTAGAGTCAGCTCTGAAAAATCATCCGTGACTCATCTCAGGAGGAGTCTGTTCTCATTCTGTTCTCCTCACACACTTCACCTACACTTACAGATTTCTGTGCCAACGTACCACGGCAGGTTCCCGCAACTTGTGCCGACTGGTGCGGACTAGGACGGGCTCGGTACGATTTTGAATCCTATACAAAATCCTGTCCGTGCTAAAGTGGGGTTCAAGGGACCTCCGAGCAAGGATGTAGGAAGCAGCGGACTGCAACAACTCTGGCTTTTAGCATTCCTTTAACTGCAAATACTGAACTAATATTTCAAAGGGGGGCAATTTACCACCCAAAAAAATCCCAAAGACTTAACACTGAGACCAACTTTGAAAGAATTTTGTAGCTCACACATTTGAAGCTGTCAGAACATACCATGCAAGAGGGTATAAGTTGTACCCCTGGGGTGCAAGAGGTGCCCAAATTTGCCCCATTGACATATTCTGGTGAAGGTACTCCACACTGAAACAGGAAGTGCTCACAGTTGCATTCCCTGCTATGGTAACTTCCATAGCAACTTTAAAACAGAACCCAATTGTGTATCCCATTGTCATAGAGACATGGAGGCGGGCTCATTTTACTCAGGCAACCAATCAGTCTCTCAGGATCATTGTGAAGCTGTTAAGCCACACCCTAGCAACCACCTTAGCAACTGATCCCACAGACGATCATTATAAAAGTTTTGCCACAGGAAGTACCACTCACATTTCCTTCAGAAAAGAAACCTGTCTAGTTATTTATTATTATTATTATTATTATTATTATTAAAAGATAGATACCTTACATGTATGGATTTCCAGCACCCGTTGTGTAAATAATTTCCCACGTCCCTTGCCTCAAGTTTCGATACATTGTCATACCTCATAATATCATAGATAGGTACACCTAGGTAATATTTATCAAACATCTGATTTTCTTAAGGTGTTATTCTTGTGTATACGCTTGAATGAATCCACTTCTAAATCTACTTTTGGTGTTTCAATATGTTTCATATATCCAGGTTTCACATCCTCTATTTGCTGCTTCAGAGCTCATTTTGCCCCAGTTACCTTACACAGCACACTGATCAGGACTGTTTCTCTCACCCAGCTGTTCTGCCAGGAGTCTTCCACTGTCCACAGACACTATCCTCTCCTCCTCCATGTCACATTTGTTTGCAACTAGGATCACCTGGGCATTGTCCCATGAGTAAGTCTTAATCTGAGTTGACCTGAAAGCACACAAAAGACAGCAACGCATCATTCGTAGCCTGTTTATGTCCCAGCGTCAGAGGATTAGCAGATTAGCAGATGTGCATTGATTCATTTATTTTTTTCGACTGTAGCGAAAGTAATTTAATTAATTTGATCATAATAGTTATATGTTAAAATAAATAACTCACTCTCTCTCTCGTACCGATTATCCTGTACAGGGTTACGAGTCTCTGGCAATCTTTATACGCCGACTTAAGACACATTTGTTTCTTCAATATTTGGGTTAATTTGCCAAAAAGAAACCTTTCCAACAGTGTTTGACTGATGGTACTTAGCTAGTAACCCAGTATAAAGATGTATCCAAACTTCAAAGCATTTTTGTAAGTCGCCCTGGATAAGAGTCTAAATGTAATGTAATATAATGAGTGGTTAGGTAGGTGGATGGGTGAATGAACAGATGGTATAGAGTGTCTGGGGGAGGGTGGACAGATAAATGGATGGGTAAATAAACGAAACCTTTCTTGACTCTTCAGAAGTCTTAACCCACCAGTCTTGCACAGCAGCGAAGGACTCCTCATTAGTGATATCGTACATCAGGATGAATCCCATGGCTCCGCGATAGTAAGCTGTAGTGATGGTTCTGTAGCGCTCCTGGCCTGCTGTGTCCTGCACAAAAGACACAGAAGAGTCACTATGAGTGTTTCTTCATTTCTCATTGTACAAATAACCTCAATAACATGTACAGTTTTTTTTTATAGCACTGTTTACCTTTAAATGTAGGAAACTGAGCTGAGGTACTTAAGGTAAGATACTATAGGCTAGTAAACCTGCAGCACAATATTGCTGTATGTTGCCTGGACACAGAATAAGCCTAGGCCTTGGATGCTCAACAGATATACACACACTGATCAGCCATAAAATTGACTAGGTCCGCTTTTTGTTCCCTTGACCTCCGCTAGACCTACTGTATGAAGGTGTTTTGTGATATCTGGCATGGACTGAATTTGTTTTACCAGCACATCCCAGAGATACTCAATTGGATTGAGATCTGGAGAATTTGGAAATCAATTCACCACCTTAAACTCGTTGCTGTGTTCCTAAAACCATTCTCAAACAGCGTGGCAGGACACATCATCCCCCTGAAAGAGGTCACGGTCATTCAGGGAATTATGTAAATAAAGTAGCATCCACATGAATGGCAGGACCCAAGGTTTCCCAGCAGAACATTGCCCAAAGCATCACACTGCCTCTGCCAGCTCACCTTCTTCCCATAGGGCATCCTGGTGCCTTTTTCTTTCTCAGGTAAGCAAAGCACATACACCCAGCCATCCACATAATGTATAAGAAATTATGATTCATCAGACTAGGTCACCTGCTCCCATTGTTCTCGTATTGTTCTCCCATTGGTCCAGTTCTGATGCTTATGTGCCCATTGTAGGCATTTTGGGTGGTGTGCAAAGGTCCCACAAGGGCTGCAGTTTTGAACTTGCTCAGATCTAGATGTCTAGCCATCACAATCCGGCACATGTCAAAGTCACTCAAATCCTTACACTTGCCCATTTCTGCTTCCAACATATCAATCTCAGGGATAAAATATTCACTTGCTGCCTAATATATTCCACCCACTTGTAGGTGCCATTATAACAAGCTAATCAGTGTTACTCACAGTACCTGTCAGCGGTCATAATGTTATGGCTGATCCGTGTATATACATAATGTTGAGCACATACATACAGATTACATAATGAAGTAAATTTATCTGAAAGAAATCATTTCAAAAGAAAATAACCCAGATTCTCTATCTTATTTGAACAGATGGACACCCTAGCACTTACTGTAAGACTAAAACTCAGGCCATTACAGGGGCACTTGTCTGTCTCCAACAGTGAAAAGGCTAAAAAGAAGACAAACTGCTGTGATCTGGCCCACCAGCCGCTTTGCATACACTGTGGCTGATAACAAGATGTGAGGCCAGGATATGGCCATCTGCAGTAGATCCTTATCTCTGTTTTCATAAGCCATGTTTTCCTTGACGTAGCCCATACGGCCCCTGTGGTTATTTTTATATTTAATATGTTCCTTGCTTACAAATTGTTCATATGTTCAGCTTATTTTCATTAGTATTGATAGAATAATCACACTTACAGCCTATATATACACTTTAATTGAATAGATGGACAGGTTTTGGTGGCTTTGTTTGGATAAAATTACCAACATAACCAGTCTAGCCAGGCTTAGAAGAAGTATTAACTAATTCTAGATGTGTTTCTAAGATGAAAAGATGTAACCCTGGTACTTTACCCAGATTTGCAACTTGATGCTTTTGTCGTTCCTGTACACGGTTTTGACCCTGAAGTCGATGCCCACTGTGCTGACGAACGCTGACGTGAATGAATCATCAGCGTAGCGAAACAGGAACGACGTTTTACCGACGCTGCTGTTCCCGATGATTAACAGTTTAAACATGTAGTCAAAGTTTTGATCCGAGTTATCCTTCTGTTTGCTGTCTTGAGTGGCAGCCATCTTTAAGAACACAGGGAAAACAAAGGAAATGTGGTCATGGCTGAGAAGAGACACAAAAGCAAGACTCTGGTAATGTTTTCATTTGGTAACAATGATGATCCTATACATAGAAGCACAAGGGTGGGGCAGGAGGACCCTTTATTCATTTATCCTGAGTGATTGCTCTCTTCTGGTTGCTGTCAGAACCAGAATCCAGAGACTTTGGGATCATTTGAGATGGGAATACACATGAAAATGTTGTATTTTGCAATGCACCACCATGTACACACACAAACACACTCAATCACATCCAAGCGCATTGTAGATCTTCAAACACTACAAAAAAAAATTTATCCCATTATCCTGGATTGGATCCAACTTTCTAAAGTAATATAAAATAAACCAAAGCTTTCCAAAAGTGTGTTCATTAATCGTAGTGAACCTTATCGGTTTGTGGTAATCTGCTGCTCCAATACTGTTTCAACGTTACAATGTTACCTTGGCACTTCTTAAAACACACACGACTTGTAATTGATCACCTCACTGGATAAAACTCAAACTGCATTTTTTTAAAAAAATGTTTGTTCGTTACTCAAGTATCGCGATATTCCACGGTATCGCACGCGCACCAAACCGGAAATGCGTTAACGCTTCTCCCCCATTTATTGACTTAGTGTTGTATTTCAAACCCACATGATAATATTAACAAATCGATGAAATTATTTGTACATATCTGCTCACATGTGTTTTACTGAACAACAGTTAACAGTGTAGTAACGGAAGTCTTTCAGGGAGATGAGGAAGTCGAGTTAAGCCGACCGCGCTGAGAGCTGGCCGTGTATTCAGCACCGGGAGCTGTCCGCGGTACCACCAGCTCGACTCATTCATCTGAAAACAAAGAGACTTTTACTAAACATACCAGATTTCTCTACTGCGGTGTTTCACTCTGCGGATTTATAGACCTTTTTAATAAAGGTATCTTTAATCATAGAGAAATCCTTTGTGTTTCTATTGAGCACTGTATTCTCTCAGATCAGGATGAATAATGTGATTGCACAGACTACATCTCATATACTAACTAAAAGCAGCATCCGTATACTGTTTCTTTATATAATTACATACATAATTCACTGTGTTTATCCCCTATTCCCGAAAAGCTACCGCCTCTCAGTTTCGACAAAAAAAAAAAAGACATCATATTCATCCTCCTTACCTTCCCATATAAATCCATCTCCAGATTTAGACAGATGCTGAAAAACAGATGTTTCGGTTTAACACTGCTGCTTTTTTTTTTTTTTTTTGGAGCAGGTGGAGTCGGTCTCTGGAATAGATCTTAAATGCAGACTGATCCTCGCCTCGAACGTCACTAGCCCTCTCTCCCTCCCTCCCTCTCTCTCTTTTTCTCCACCCAAACCCATTCAGGCCAGCGCTTTACAGGAGGAAATGGGTGCTGTCCCCAGCTCGAGTTGCGTGTTCTGCACTGCGTATGCGCACCGATTTCCCAAAGACTAACCACAGGAGCGCACTTCCGCTGATAACTGGGTGGCAACTTTCACCGTAGGCGGAATTTATTTATATTTTGCAGTTCTCTCTATAAAACAGCAACCTCCTAAGATGTATACTTGCATATATTTGGCACAACTCTTAAATCTAACTAAACTACTGTAGGAAAGTGATTGTTCACCTATCCACTAGATGGCAGTAGTGAGTAATACTAAGGACAGGCATGTTAAGAATAGAGCTGAGAGCAAGCGGCTGAATGAGAGAAGCAGAGTGCGCGTGTGATTAGGTTTTTTCTATGGTTTTTTTGTGGTAGGGTTTCCATGCTTTTATGTCAATAAAGACAGAATTTAAAGAACTGTCGGCTCGGAGTTACTACAACTACCATGCTGCACTAGGTTACCAAATTGCACTAGAGAGTACAATTAAACTAAAACTTTTCTTCTTCTTCAATATAATAAAAAGGTTAGGCAGGCAACATAAAATATAATAAAAAAAAGTATACAGGATTGTACTGAATTTGTTTTGTTATTATATATAATAATGTATAACTATAAAATACATATATAAAATATAATAATGTATAACTCTATAAAATAAATAATAAACATAAACTCAAACTAGGAACATTTTGTAGAATCTTTCATTTTTGTGCTACATCAAGATAGATGCTTCAATACAGCAGGTTTGGAGCCGCCTAGTGGACAAACACAGTCATTTTAAACGTGAAGTAGAAGTAAAAATGCACAGTGCAGCAAGCCAACTTTCCACTGAGTGTTTCAGTAAATAAATGTAGCTAGAAGTATAACAATTCATATAGAGGTGCAAATAAAATGCATAACAGTTTTAACTGTATGCAGTAGTGAGGGCCTAAATAAAAGGGCCTATATATATTTGCAAATATTATTATTAATATTGCATACATATAATTAGCAATCACAGTGTTTTGAGACCAGTCTAAGCAAGTGTAATGTAATGAGTGTGTTGAAGACTAATTTAACTGTATGTAGTAGTGAGGGCAGATTGGAGGCTTTTAATGCACATGATTTTTGATAATATAATGGCAGAAAACCGCATAAAAGGCATAAAACCGCGTTTCTGTTGTGCCACGCGGAAGCTTCTGGGCTCTGTATATAT
>JAQMYK010000039.1:8082570-8108270 GCA_030014345.1 Clarias buthupogon | reverse complement strand
TGTAAACCTGTTTTAAGAGACTCATTAAGCAATATTAGCAACCTTTAAAATGGCATAATAGGGGCACTTTAAATGCAGCGGGCTCTGTAATAAACCATAACCCCTCAGAACCCTCGAATAATCCAAGAGATGGGGTATTTATATGCTGAGTCCAGAGCATAAGCAGCCGACGCCACGCTGTCGAATAGAAGAATCCTCCCTGTGTAAGCAGTAGAGTTTCTCTGGACAGCTGAAGTCCTTGTACATGCCAAAGTTTTGATCACTTCTTCAGATTGTTGCTGTTTCCTAAGTATTTCTGCTAACGTGTCTGGGAAGAAGCCAGATGTGATACTGTTGTAAGATGTCTCTGTTTTCTTAGCAGCTTTCAAAACGGCCTCCTTCACAAGGAATATAAAGAACCTGAACAGTAACACTCATTGGTGTTTTTTGGTTGTGGAAGGGGATGGGTGAGAATCTATGCGCATTGTCACTTTCATTTGCAGGGATGTGTGCGGGAAGCTGTAGCCAGACAGGCAGCATGGTTTGTAGGTTTTTAACCAAAATACTCCACTTTGTTTTAGGAAGACCAACAATCTTTCGTTGTTGTTGGTGTTACCTCAGTTTTTTGCATGCTGTCAGTCTTGGCTTAAATGTTTTTGATGATTATCTATCTGGATGTTGAGAAAATTCCGTTGTTTCTTCTTGGATAGAGTGTTGGTGACAATTAAAGGAAATTGTTCATTTATGGTGTTAATTTGTTGTCTTAGCTAGTTACCTAATTATGTGTCTTAGCTAGTTTTGTTAATTTATGTTGTATGTAGCACCTTTTGTCCAGGAGGAATGTTGTTTTGTTTCACTGTGTGCTGAACTACTACTTGAATGCCTACTTGACTTGACAATTTTGCGAGAGATAATTTCAATCTGCCCATCGATGTTCTCTAAAGAACAGCATGTACCCTTAGCCTTGTCCTCCTCATGCTGCACAGGAGTGTTGGTGGTGGTGCTCTGTTTATTTGTCTGGGAACATGGGGAAAAATCTTTCTCTTCCACACTCCACGGTTTGTGTTGTTGGACCAAAACAAAAAGGAAAAAAAATAATATCATTCAGACCAGATAAACACAGGGCTTTGAAATGAAGCAAAGCCCATAGATTTTTTTTAATTTATTTATTTTTTAAATCAACTCTCTTCATGCTCTTTTTTTTTTTTTTTTTTTTTTTTTTTTTTCCCTGCAGCTGCCACAGTTTCTACAGTAAGCGCTACTCTCGTGCACTGTACCTGGGGGCCAAAGCCATTCAGCTGAACAGTAACAGCGTGCAGGCTCTGCTTCTGAAGGGAGCCGCTCTGCGTAATATGGGCCGAGTACAGGAAGCGATCATTCACTTTAGGGAGGCAATGAGGCTGGCGCCGTGCCGCCTGGACTGCTACGAGGGTAAGCTCGTCACTTGCTGAGATTATATAGAATAAAATGGATCATCATTTGTTTTCCACAATAAACGCAGCACATCTGTCGGATCCATGTCTAATGTGGTTTGACCTGGGTTTTTAGGACTGATTGACTGCTACCTGGCATCCAATGGTATCCGTGAGGCAATGGGAATGGCCAATAACATCTATAAGACTCTCGGTGCCAACGCCCAGACACTCACTATCCTGGCCACTGTGTGTCTGGAGGACCCCATGACCCAAGAGAAGGCCAAGACCCTGCTGGACAAAGCCCTCGCCCAGCGGCCAGACTACATCAAGGCCGTCGTGAAGAAAGCAGAGCTCCTCAGTGCGTGATAACTTGATATGAAATATCTATAATATCATTGGTTCATGTGTGTAAATCTTCTGAGAGGAATAAACACTAGGGGTTCATGCTGTTGTAGAAAAAATGTTAATGACATTGTGTGTTTGTCTTATTAAGGTCGAGAACAGAAATACGAAGAAGGCATAGCACTTTTGCGAAATACACTTGCCAATCAGAGCGACTGCATGCTGCACAGAATGCTTGGAGATTTTCTAGTAGCTGTTAATGAGTATCAGGAGGCCATGGACCAGTACAGCATAGCACTGAGGTAATCTCATCTTCTTTTACAAACTGCAACATTTTAGATTTTTCATTCAATCTTTGTTCTTTTAAAAAAAAAAAATAAAATATATATATATATATATATATATATATATATATACCTGTTCCTTCATCCAGTCTGTCAATCACGTGTCAGCAGCATCGACATTAAGATTCAGGCCAAAGAGCATTGTTCATATTAAGCATCAAAATAGAATAGAGAACGAATGGGTTTTTTTTTTTTTACTGGTTGTTGATGCCAGACAGGCTTGGCTTGAGAATTCCAGAGACTTAACATAAACAACATCCAGTGAGCAGGATGGAAATGCCAGTTTGAGCCAGTCTGGTTAAACACCACATTAAGTCAAAATGTCCTGAAAACCCTAAGGCAGATGGGCTAGAACAGAACAGAACAGCAGAAGACCATATCAGTTTCCACCCTCATCAGTTTAAAATAAAAAAAGCATTCACTATGTTTCTAATCTTCAGCTGATTTTTAGTGTTATTATCTTAAAGCATAATTATACATTTTATGTATGTGGGAAATGTTTGCTCAGGGTTTTCATACAAAACACAGATATGTTACCAAAAGCATCTTTTTTTCCCTCCTCCCATAGCCTGGATCCAAATGACCAGAAGTCCTTAGAGGGTATGCAAAAGATGGAAAAAGAGGAAAGCCCTACAGACGCCACAGTTGAGATTGACGGTGATGACATGGAGGGCAGCGGAGAGGAAGGTGACCTCGAGGGCAGTGACAGCGAGGCAGCGCAATGGGCCGACCAGGAGCAGTGGTTCGGCATGCAGTGAGCAGCAACACTGATCTCGGATCAGTCTCCTCCTGCCTCGTATCATCACTCGGCAGGATTTACAAAAAAAAAACAAAAAAAAACTGATCCTTGATCAACTCTGGTGGAGTTTGAGATATCTTTAGGAGTCTGGTCTACAGAAAGTGTTGCAGCGCCTCCTGCAGGCTGGGAGCCATATCTGCACACCCCAGAGCACTGGAAAGCCTGATGTATATCCGTGCGTAAACACGGACAATACAGGAGATGGTGCAGAATTGTAAAGAACAGCTCTGACGCTTGGGAATGTTTTAACCACCGTGTAGCAAAAGCAATGCCTTGCATCAGGTTTGTCTTTTGTCCTTACACAGGTCATGTGACTGTACACGACTCTGCTCTGCATCAGTGCTTTAAATTAGAATCTAATGTTCATACTTCTGTTTTGAGCACCTCGGTCACTTTTCTAGTTTTGCCATAGCGAGATCTCTCGACCCTTTTTTTTAAACTTAATTTGAAACGTGAGCTTAATTGCTCATTTTGTTTTTGGGGGTTACAGCAAAGCTTTAGTGTTATCACTTATCACTTATATTTGAGCTCATTGATATTTGTTTTAAATAAAATGCATTCTAACTGCTCTGGCAATATTGCCCTATGACGACATACTTGCATTCATCTGCTAACAACTTATGTGATTTTAATGAAAATACAACAAACTAGCACCAGATTATAAACCTGCATATATTCAGTATAAACGTATTTACTGTGGACCTTTCCTTTAGCTTGTGCTAATTTTGACACCCTTTTTCAGCCACAAACAGCATTTAATTTTTTTTTTACATCCATGTTTCCTGATGTCATCAAGTAAAGAACCACACAGAAGAACTAACCGCTCCACAAGAAGGAAACATTTGCGTCAGCATATTGATCAAGTTACGGTCATGTAGCCTAAAGTGCTCTTTGTGGTGTTACTTTTTTATTGTAATGTTTATAACAATATTGTGAACTGTGAATAATACTATTTTTCAATGTTAATGAATAAATCATGACCGATTCGTAAGTAACTGACACTCCCTTTTTTTTTTTTAAACCATTAATAAGTTGTGTAATCAGTTCCCTTTAGATTTTCTGAAGAGCGGTTCTGAAGCTCAACTGTGGGCGCTGGCAGGATAAAGAAAGATTTGCACTGTTCATTCATTCATCGTTGATCCTGATATAAAAAAAAAAGACTTGTGCTTTCATTTATCGTTTTATTAACCACAAATCCTTATGATAATTACAATATTAGACACTGGTTAAACAGTGTCATGCCGTCATGTAGTCGTCACAGGAACAAAAACCCTCATCACACTCCTTCATGCCGAAACGTATCCGGTCTAAAACAGATCACTGTGACTTGTAAGGCTTATCCCCTTCGCACAATCATTTGGTTGATCTACACATCTCTCAAAATAAAATAAGTCTTTTTGCAAAAAAACAAAAAAAAAAAACAGGTGCCTGTCACTAATGACAATTGGTATTCAAATACATACATTTAAATTAAGTATTGCTGTGCTATACAGAAGCATTTCACCAGCATCATGTTTGAATAGCTTAAAGGGACATGCACCCTGATTTCCCTTAATATTTCACTCATTTTAGTCTCTTTTCCATAGAACCTTTCACTCCAATTAACAATTAAAAAATAAAAATAAAAAAATAACTACTTTTTTTCTTTTTAGCACTTGGCACAGTTGGCATGCAGGTCATGAGCGATGTGGTTTTGCTTAAAATACTCAGCTAAACTAACAAAACCTTTACAGCTTCTGCAAGGATTACTGAGAACCAGGCCAGGCTTACAGGGCCCGTGCTGAGGAGGGAGAGAAAGAGAGAAAAAGGAAAGATTAAAAAGGATGATCAAATCGAATGACAAACGAAAAGAGAGAATGTTTTGTTACAAAAGCTTTAGTGTAAGACTGAAGAATGGAATAATTTAAAGATGTATCATATGCATTGCTTATTTAAATACATCATTCTTTTGCATCACAGAGCTTAAAAATGTAACGTTCTCTATAAAGGTTGCCAGGTCTGCAGCGTTCCTCTGAAACTCAAAATCAAGCACTTGTAGCTGATTTATTTTGACATAGAGCTTTTGAATTCTTAAATATAACTATAAATTGCACAATGCTTCATTTTGTATGAAATAAAATAGGAAGGTGTAGTTTTTGAAGGAAAAGTGACCTTTCTCCATTATGTTGAGGATTAATAGAGGTGTTTATAAAAACACCGGTTTGTGATACGACTTATTTTTTAAACATATGGTTTAACTTTATAAGTACTACATTATACAGTATTTTGTGATGCTAGTCGTAATATGGAGTCCAGTACGGACTTTGTGATGCGTCAAATTCTGTGACTGGGAATAGTTACATGGAGATCTGGCAACCCTGTCTCTCAAGTCTGTGCATCTAAATAGTATTTAAAGAAATTTTAAATAATGAAAAGGCTGTAGTAGTGATAAGGGTAGAGTGGTGAGGAGGTGCAGGAGCGGAAAGTTAAAAGAGTTATGTTCTTACACTCAGTATGGCAAAGCAATGGGAGAAAAATCAACTTTATCACGAAGCATGCTTATAAATTGAGAGCCAATCAGGGGAAAAAAGCTAAATCTGACATTATCTCAAGTTACACATCTAGCTGTCCTTTTCTAATGGCAGGATTCTCAGAATTCTCTAAATTCCTAGAGACGTTTGTGCTGTAGGTATTTGTTTCAACCTTTTTTTTTCATTTCTTCATTTACATAACATATACATAGAAACACAGCATTTTTTACCTACAAGTAAAGCCACAGTATTGTGCACGTTTTCCACAACCTCGAAAGATCATGGAATAAAATACTCCAAATACAGAAGAAAAAAAAAATCCTACTTGCAAGTGATATTCTTCATCCTTCTAAATAACTAAGTTAAAGCTTGGAAAAAGAGCTTTTCCGAACTTTAAAGGTTTAGGCTGTAATATCTAAGTGTTGACACACGGTGCCTTATCAAGAAAAAACAGGAAGATAAACATTAAAATTACTAAAATTTGGGTAAAGGACTGTCCAACACCTGAAACATAGTGTTGAACTATTAACTTCATGTGTTCAGAAACCAATAATAAATGGTCAGAATTAGAGATCACTTAATGCTTGGTGAAGTAGGGGGGGAAAAAACAGGCTCACAGGATTTGGACTAAACAGTTGTATGGCCATAAGAAAACCACTTCAATTTGGTAGAAAGCATAAAGATTCTGACTTTGAAACAATGGGAAAAGGTCATGTGCTCTGATGAGTCCAGACTGACCCTCTTCCAGAGCGATGGGCGTGTCAGGGTTAGAAGGGAAGCACATGAAGTGATGCACCCATCATGCATAGTGCACAATGTACAAGCCTCTGGAGGCAGTGTTCTGGGGATCTGGGGTTGCTTCAGTTGGTCAGATCTAGACTCAGCAACGTTATGTGACAATAAAATCAAGTCAGCTGATGACCTGAATGCACTGAATCACCAGGTTACCACATCTATACTTTTTATACCCTGATGGCACGGGCATATCAAAGTTAAAGGCGGTTCAACAAGGTATTAGTGGAAGATTTTTTTGGGGGGGGGAGGGGGGGCGGGCAGGGTAGAATAATAAACAGCATTTTATAGCTGTTTTAAATGAAAATATAATTCGGTTATATAGAATTCTTTTTATGGATAGTCCAGAAATTAGCTCCACCTCCAATCAGAACAGAGCAACTCTTCTTAAAGAAGCAATCCACAAGGTTCAAACTAAGAGGGTGGGGTATCCTAGGGTACGGAAAAGGCATATCAGGGTTTTCAGTGCAAGTGCCATTTGCATCTTCAGGGTTAAAAAAATTACAAAGTGCCCCTTTAAAGATAATAAGCTATGCTGGTTTTCTGAGGGGGAAAAAAATCTAACGAAAATCGGAGTTAAAGTTAACTAGAAGGAAGTGGAACTGAGGTAGCTGAATTCTGCCAATTGCAGAAAGAAACTTTTTTTTTTTTTTTTAAGTACCATGATTGTACTTCAAAATCTCATAAATTAGAAAGGGGCGATTAAAAAGAAAAAAAAAAACCCAATATAATCTAGTATATATAGATATATGTTGTTTTACTGTACAGGATTAAGTCATGAAAACACACACTGTCCCAGTCCATCTTGTGGATAGCGAGGACGTCCGATGGGTCCTTACCCCTTCTGAAAACTAGCTAATAAATATATTAATTCACTGGTTGCTTCTAACATCTCATAATAATATAGCTGTAATATATTTATATATAAAAACAATTCATGTGTGTTTTAAATGCAACAGTTACAGCAATGAATAATAAGTCACTCTTAGAGCTAATTATAAAAACACCAAACATACAGTATGCAGATTCCTGTGCAAACATTCTCTTGGATTAGGTTAATCGCGTTTCTGGGTTAATGTGTAGTGGGCGTGTGTTAGCGTCACCGCAGATCTCAGTCAGTGATCGGTCAGTCAGGAAGACGGCAGCGAGCGACCGGCATTAGTGTCCGTGCTGTACAGCCACACCACCAGGGGGAGACAGATAGCTATGAAGGGCCAGGAGATGCCCTGGACACATGCAGACACACTCCAGCTCTCTTGCTGTGCCCCCACAGCTAAACCTTTACCCGGCTCTAGGTAGTTCCTCGCCACAAACTTGAGCAACTCGTCCAACAGGATGACGGGCACGGAGATCTTCAGCACCATCAGCCATTGGGTCAAGTTCAGAGGAGTGATCTGGAAGATGACCTGAAATGGAGAGGAGGAAAAGAGAAGCATCTTTCACAATGGTCTCTATGTTTATCAAAACACTTCACTAACATTGCACAGCCTTAGTTAAAGCATGATGCCTTGAAACAGTATGTTTTATAGGCTAACTTATATTTATGTTACTATTTAACATGTTAATGATTAGTTTATGGCTACTGATCTTTTGCAGGCTACCATGACGTCAGTTAGAACAGTGGACTGCAGGAGCACCGTTAACCAACATTAGGCTACTATGTATTTTCATTGATAATTATATTCGAGATGTATTTCAGGGCCAAAAAATTACAGAAAGATTGTCTGATGATCACCTGATCATATATGGGATTAGCTGTGGTGGACTTTGCAACGTATTCAAAAGAGAAACAAACATGTGAATGGATGAAGAAGGTAAAAGGGATATTAATGTGCAGAAGTTTGAATTGTTACAATAACATGATTACCTTAGACGGTGTAAAAAATATGTGATTCCTCATGGATTTGGTGGCGTTTGGTAGCTTTAGCATTAGCTCATTCAGTCTTTCTTCTGCAAACTAGACGATGCTATGGAATATGCTGTGCTTTACACTTCATCAAACGATTTGCAGGTAACGTTAACATTTCAAGCTTTCTAATTAACAGCTAAGTAACTGTTTTTGGGTTGAATCTCTGTCAGGAAATGGAAAGATAGTGCGCTATGTAGGGAGTACAATCTCTTGATCCACACACCAAATAATGCACTTGATCAGGGGTGAGAGAGGGATTTGGGATTCAGCCTTGTATTAGAAGCTAATTAGCCGTGAAACACAGCGCGGACAATTCACAGGCATTTTGGAATGACTTAGAAACGTTCCATTACTTTCCATTACTAAGAAGGACTGAAGTGTTGATTAAGATGACATAACGTTATTAGATGTGTTCTTGCTGAATGTTCTGTGACTGGGTGTGTATGTGGGTTTTGGAACTAGCCTCACATAAGTATCATCCCTTTCGCCATCCAGAAATAGATAAAGGCATAAAATAAGACAATTTAATGTGGTTACAGTTTGTAGTTGTACTTCCTGATTCCACTTTTTACAACAGACTCTGAAGAAAGGAGACAGCTGTTTCAATGTTAACACAAAGATTTAATGTTGTTAACGTTTTTTTTCTATATCATTTTCTTTCTTTTTTTTTAAGCCAGATCACCAGTTAAAACCAAGAGAGGGTAAATAAAATGCAACATCTGTAAATCATTTTAGAGGACACCGTCTCTACAGGACTGTTTAAATGCATGCCTGGAAGGCCAGTGTCCAGTACAGTTTGGTGATTCTTCTGCTCAAACACAGCCGATTCAACAAATCTGTTAATTAGCAGGTTCAATGAGTGGGTTTAAATGCTGATGAATTACAAAATGTGCAGTAAACTGGCCCTCCAGTAATGGATTTGAATGGGCCTGATATAATGTATCTATCCCTGTAGCTAGTTATTACTCGGATGTGCTGGCTTTAGCTTAATAATTTCCATAAGTGCTTATGATTGGTCAAACTGCAATAGAGCATCTGGTACAGTACATTTTAGTGAAAATAAATACTTTGCTGGTCTGAATCGGGCCCACAGCCCTGCAGTTGACGACTAATGACATAGTTATTAGAATCATAGCAAACAAATGTCATGGTCAATTCCCCTTTCATGTCTCAGTGACTCCGAATTTCTTACTGTGTGTATATATTGGATGTGATGTCAAACATATCCTTTAAATTTTAAAAGCTAAAACTAAGTTAATTCAAATGTATGGCATTTAAAAAAATAAATAATAATAATAATAATAATAATAATAATAAAATAAAGACATTTAAAGATGTACATAAACCTTAAAAACCTGCTGTGATGGGGTTTGTTCCTGTCTTATATATATAGGATACATAATTTTATTATATTATATTATAGGACACATGTATTTTATATATAATATAATATAATAAGTTTGAGCTAGTCTCAAATCAGTCATGCTGTCGATCGCCTCAATTTCTGTTCGTACTGTCCACCATCGTTCTTACCGGCAGAGGCTCGACGTAGAGGATGAGGAAATGCAGGGACATGGAGAGGCAAATGGATCCCAACAGCCACACGTTCTCCCATGGAGGCATGCGAATCAGAGACTGGTTCTCCGACAGACTGGACACCAATGCAAAGATTTATTATAGTGATTAAAAAAAGAATAAAGCACTATTATTTTTGTAGTAACAAAAGAGACTGACAGTAAAAAGACTGGCACAAAATTGGTAACTCAGTTTGTGCTGTAGAGAAAAATCACACAAGCGTAGGCCTTGTGCATCAGTTGCACGAATAGATAGAGTACACTACAGAGCAGAAATCAAAGACATCTTTCAAACATTCTCCAAGTGAGCCGAGCCTGTCACTGATTCACTGACCCCTACACCAACTAGGGATTTCTAATGAGTCTCCCGAACAACTTCACCAGTTAGTGCTTTTTGATGTGTGATGCACTGTTGGAAACAAAAGCCAACACAGTGCCCGTTTGTGAGCCGTTTTTAAAAAGAAAACTGTAGTTTCAGCTGCTTTGAGAGCACGGACAGAATGTTACGAATCGTGAACGTTTTCTAAAGACCATGTGGGAGTTTCTTTTTTTTTTCACAAGGTTTACCTTTTCTGTTTTTAAGAAAACACTTTCCCTTCCAAAATCAAAATCTCCAGCATCCTCAGCAATATAGTGTCAGAAAACAATACTGTGCAAAACATTGAATGTTCTCTTTATACCAATTCAATAGATGCTATGAGGACATTTTGTCAGCATTAATATTTGAAATATAGTGAGCTACAGTGCCTTGCAAAAGTATTCATACCCCTTGAACTGTTCCATGTTACAACCCCCAACATTTTATGTATTTTGTACGTTTGTAAAAAAATTTGAAAACTTATTTATTATTTTCCTTCCACTTCACAATGATCTGCCACTTTCTGTTAGTTTATCACATAAAATCCCAATAAAATACATTTACGTCTGTAGTTGTAACCTGATAAAATGTGGAAAAGTTCAAGGGGTATAAAAACTTTTGCAAGGCACCGTACCTATTAAACAAAAATTATTTTTTTTTATCATTGATATAAGCGCTCTCATTTTTTATATCTTTTTTTATTTCAAAACTCTTGCCCTGCAGTAACCTTATTTACACAATCATTATGAAACTGACTTGCTCGCTGTAATAACAGTGATAATATACGACACTCCTACTCCCCTGATATCACAGATTCTTGATGGTACTAATCAGAACTGTCCGTTTTGCTAAACATGAAAAAGTGCAAAGCTCTGTCCAAATGAACTTGCAATTCATTGCGCCTTTTCTGTGCGCTTGTGTGATTCTTCGTGCGACAGACCTGTTGAGAGCGTTGCACATCTCGATGGTGACGAGTACAGACAGCGCCATGGTCATGGGGTACGGCGATTCGAACACGTGACACTCCAAATCTTGAAAGTCAGGATGGTCAGGAGAACACTGCAGGAAGTGACTCTGAGAGGAACAAAAAAAAGAGAGAGAGAGAAAGAATGAAACACAACACACGGGCAGGGAGCATGCCATTTAAAATAAAAGAAAGTAGAAAAATTCACACTTGAACAAATGAGCTGTTATTGTTAACAGTTCCACTTCCCACGTGCAGCCCTGACGCCTGCCCGAACACTCACCAGCTGGTAGAGGGTGACCTGAGGGCCGTCATCAGCCACAGTGAACCACCAGGCTGCAGCTCCCACTGTAGCAGCTCCCACATAGCCTATGAGACACAGCACAGACACACTGCAATTACCACCTACAGCCCGATACATTACAGTTCCTCAATCCCACTCCTGAGGGACCGGCACACTGCGGATCAGAATCGGAAGACTGCATTCCAATACAACGGAAGCAGATATGTTACGGGGGAAATGTAAATATACACATTTATACTTATATAGAAGAAGAAAACAGTAAACAGACTGTATATTTAGACATTTTTAGACCCTTTTATTAAATGATTTTTGAACTTGAGAGTAAGGCAGAATCATGTTGAATCATGATATTATTATCACTGGGCTAGATTAGTGGTAAAATTGTAGAATCAATACACAGTTCTGGGACCATTAAAGGTTTTTCTTCTGTTAAAAGGATCAACCTTTTGTCTTTTGTCATTTTATGTTTATCTGGACATTTTAAAGTGAAAAAGAAAGAAAAAAGAGCAAAAAAAGATTTTAAAAAAATATCTGGTTGCCAAAATGTTATGGCTTCTTTAATAAATATACAGAACTGCTGTTAACTATGTTCGTCATTGCACGTTCATCCATCCATCCATCCATCCATCCATCCATTCTTCATCCCACTTACGCTTTGTAGGGTCTTGGAGCCAGGAAACTCCGGGCACAAGGTGGGGGATACCCTGGATGGGGTGCCAACCCATCACATGCCCAAGCATGCACTCACACACACACAGTCATAAAATATGGACAATTTAGAAACATCAATCAGTCTACATTGCATGGCTTTGGACTGAGGGAGGAAACCTGAGTGCCTGGAGGAAACCCACCAAGCACTGAGACGACATGTGAACTTCATGCATGCAGACAGGAGATGGGATTTGAACCACAACCCTGGAGGTTTCATCAATGATGAACTAATACATTTAGAGAATTATTAGAGAACAATGGATGCCATTTTAATATGGGAGTGGGCGAAATATGCAAGCTGTTAATTATCATTTCATACTCAACTGGATCATCATTATTAAGTTCTGGCTAATTCAGAACAATGAAAATCCAAGACATATTTCTTTATAGGTTCTAGTGAAGCAAGCATTCCCTAAGTGACAGGAAGAACTCAGTCTCGTTGAATTTGCCCTAATATAGTCTATTAACACATTACGGCATGTTTTAGGATCTCGATTAAGAAGCAGGTTAACTCACAGCCGATGGCGAGATATCTAAAGAAGAGCCAGCCGGAAATCAGGGGCTCCTTGGCATTGCGGGGAGGTTTGTTCATAATGTCCAGGTCAGGGGGATTGAAGCCAAGCGCGGTGGCAGGCAAGCCGTCTGTCACCAGGTTAACCCACAGCAGCTGCACTGGGATCAGAGCCTCTGGGAAGCCCAATGCTGCAGTCAGAAAGATACTGCAGAGCAAAAAAATAATCATTACACACAGCACACAGGAACCCAGAGGCCCATGTGTTATATCTTATGAGTCTATTTTATTCTGTAATATATCTGGGGAACTGGCGAGGAACACAGGACTAAACGAAATGGCTCATTTTAGTTTATATAATAAATTATTCATAAATCACAAACACAAATAAGCACAAAGAAACTGCATGGGCACTGACTGACCAGACGACCTCGCCCACATTGGAAGAGATGAGGTAGCGGATGAACTGCTTCATGTTGTTATAGATGGCTCGACCTTCTTCAACAGCGGCTACGATGGTGGAGAAGTTGTCGTCAGCGAGGACCATTTCCGAGGCTGTCTTGGCCACGGCAGTGCCAGAGCCCATGGCGATGCCAATCTCTGCTTTTTTCAGCGCTGGGGCATCATTCACTCCGTCTCCCGTCTGTGGAGGAAGTGATCGAGACAGCCATTGATAATGATCATTTTTATTTCGTACAGGATTTTATTATAAAGCCTAGGAACTGGTTTATTGACTATTGATTTGATGTTTACAGTTAAATTTATCCAACCAGTACAATATTTTACATTTACATAACGTTACAGGTTCGTTTCTGATGTCATTACCATGGCAGTGATCTCATCGAAGCCCTGGAGGAACTCCACGATCTTAGATTTGTGAGAAGGTTCGACACGAGCAAAGCAGCGGGCAGCCACTACAGCGTCGCGCTGCGCCTCGGGGGAAAGGTCATCAAACTCACGGCCCGTGAAGGCCATGCAATGTACGTCATCGTCCTCGGAGAAGATGCCGATGCGCCTGCAGATGGCCACGGCTGTGCCTTTGTTATCACCTGTGATCATGATGACGCGGATACCGGCATAACGACAGAGCTTGATGGAGGCGGCCACCTCGGTCCTGGGAGGATCCAGCATGCCCACGCAGCCCACAAACGTCAGGTCAGACTGCACACAACAGAGTGTTAGTAAACAATTGAAGCTTTGATGAAATATTAAGAGTATTAAGTAGTAAATTTAAGAATTCATGTAAACAGAAAAAGAAAGGGGTAGGTCTCATTCCTGCACTGGAACAATGTAAACTAAAGCCTGAAATAATAAAGCTATCTCGATAATAATATATATTTTGAAGGTGTTTTGTGAAATATATTTATATATTTATAAACATTAGAGAGATCTATAAGCAGTACCTCGTACTCGCCGAAGCGTGCCGTGTCAGACAGAACCATCTCGTCCTTTCTGAGCGGGCTGTCCCGGGTGGCTAGTGCCAGGCAACGGAGCGTGTCACGTCCAGTGCCATAATCCCGGATTACAGACATGATCTTATCCTTAATGCCCTGAGTCATGGGCACGCGGGTTGCTCCCACACGTACATACGTACATCTGTCAATCACTCCCTCTGGGGCTCCCTGCAAACGGCGATGCAGCGTTAACGTTGCACGATGGTGGAGGAAGGTTAAGAAGCAAATTCCATGGTCTAAAAAACTCAATTTAATAGACATAATTCGATATTCTGCTGCAGAATATATCTAGTCACCTTAACAAACATCTTGCTGGTGGTGGACTTGCCCTTACTGGGGGTGCAGTACACAGACATTGACTTTCTGTCTCGAGAAAACTCCAGTGTAAACTCCTTCCTCATGAGCTGCTTGATCACCTGAGACACACAGGCACACACACAGGTGCGTCTTATGTCAATTAGATTTATACACAATAAATCTGTCCATAATTGTGACTTTTATCATTTACTTTAGTTAACTGTAGATGTTTACCGAGTTGCAGGCATTGGCTTTCTCGACCCTGGACAGGTTCCTGACATCTGTATCAAACACGTTCATCTTCTCCACCAGGCAGGTCAGAGCAGTCTCGGTGGCTTCTCCCACCTTCTCATACACACCTTTAGCCTACAGACACACCCTGATATTTTAGCTTTACATACAAGTCAAAATCTCTGTTTAGCCTTTTATATCATTTACGAATTACTCCCAAAAGTAATTAAAGAAGCATTTTGTCATATTAATCGACTTTTCTTTCCTCCCTCCAATCACAGTTTAACTCCTCATACTTTCAAATGATCCCATGTTCCCATATATACTGTATGTTTCTAAAGATCCGAGACGAACAGATGTGTTCCAGATGCTGCTGGAGCTAGTTTTTGGGTAAGAAATATGTAAAAAGATGTCATAAACAAATATATTAACCAAAACAATAACTGGAATGCCAAAATTTCAATTCATAACATAGATTCATATTAATCTAATCTAACATGTTAATAGAATTAACATGTTTAATTAATTCAATACAAAGTACACTTGAAAACATTTTTAGGAAATGTTCTTTAATACAGTATTTCAAACCCCACTATTAACACAAATCCGTTGATTCTGCATTTTTCCGTTGATTCAGTTTTTTTTCTTTTCTTTTTTTTCCATATCCATATTTGTGCGTATGTGATGGTACCTCGTTGAAGTCCAGGGAGGAGTCATTACACAAAGCACAGATCGTAGCAACCTCCACCAGACCATCATAGCCAGAGCACTTGATTGATCGGTTATCCAGATATCTGCGAGGAGACACAATATGAGCTTCATCAGACAGTTCACAAGCAGGAAAAAAGAATTTTTTTTTAGAAACGTTATGTATATACTATAGTATGATGTAATGAGAGACTCACACTTCTCCTTCGGGGGCATAGGTCGATCCAGAGATGGTGAACTCAGTCAGAGAACAGTTCTCACCTTCTGCTTTGTCCAAGATGAACATCTAGAGGGGAAAAAAATGTCTTGTTAAGGCTACAGGAAGGAAGATTTATAATGTAATGCTTAAACCAAGGTATAGTTGGTGTTCTTCAGAAACTGCTGATCTTCTGGAATGCTTTATGCACAAAATCCTCATGAGCAACCATTCCCAAACTTAGAAAGGCCACGGGCCAGTTTGAAATTGGAAAATCTCTTGTAGCGCACGCAAACCTTTAATCACATATCTGATCAACTCGGAAAGTGTTTCTCTCTAACTAGATATTTTTATTTCATAAACAGAACACCTAGACCTAAGACAATGCAGTGCAAGGTAACAATCCATCCACATATTGTACATAATGTGTAAAACAACAAAAGGAATCTAATAACAGCTTTCCTTTTAGCATTATTATGCTTTTGAATTTTGATGCCTTCGCTAATGATGACAATAAGGGATACATTCTGGTTTTAAAATAAGTCAGATAAATGAAATGGAATTTAAATCGTACGGCTTTGTTTCATTAGTTCTGATTACTTTTTATAAATATTATAAAAGAAATTTCAAACTTAATTGCTAAAATGAAAACGTAACACCTGTCCACCTCCAGGGACTGGGTTCGATTCCCGTCTTGAGTCTGTGTGCATGTTCTTATTAGAATAGACTAATTTTCTAAAATGTCTATAGTGTGTGTATGAGCGTGTGAGTGTGTGTATATACACTATGTGTGTGTGCCCTGGAATGAATTGGCACCCCGTCCATGTTGTACCCCGCCTCGTACCCTAAGGGATAGGCTCCAGGCCCCCAGCGACCCTGTATATGGTATAAAGTGGAATAGTCAGTAAAAATTCTTTCGCATGGCCCACCTGCAGTACCATCCCAGCCCACCAGGGGCCTACACTTTTGCTCTAGGTTTCACAAGGAATGGTATGAACTCCAAAAAACAAATGAGCAACAGTTGTGTAAGTGGAAACGCCTTGTTGGTCAGCGGAATGAGCAATCACTTTCACCCGAGCTGAAATAACCACTCTATATAAAAGTGGTGAGCAGAAAAACATGGTGAAGATCAAAGGCTACAGCAGCCACTTCGGATTCTAACGGTCATTCCTGCCAGCCCGAACAGGAATCAGAGGTTACAATGGACTTTGAAATGGGTCAGTTGTAGAAATGTTGGTTTTAGTAGTTTTGGTGAGGCTGTGCCCACTATAGCTTTCACTAGCATCTCTTAATTTGTACGTGTTTTTAAGTAATAATTATGTGTTTCAGAGGAAAATACAGTGTCAGACAGCGGCACCTGCCGCAATACCATAGAAGTCAAACTGAGCAATGTTAGAGCCGTGCATAATTGACACATTTGTGTTTAGAATTAGCTCCACCTCTCGCACATCTCACACACTGAACTGTCTGAGGTTTGATTACGTCTGTAGTAACGTCTGAGGTCTGGATACCCACGTGCACACTTTCTGCATGGATGCCTTTCTGTATTAATGTTAGAATCAAACCACTGATGTGTATTGTAAAGTGCTATTGAATCTATTTGGATTATTACACTTTATCTTTCTCTAGGATGGGACATCTCGTACAGTATGTGTCATCACATTCACGTTGCTTTACACAGGATGTCTTCCCAATCTTTCAAAACCCCAGCTGACATCTTTCTCAGTTTTTGAAACCATTTAGCGCTTAATTCGGGCATACTCTACACATGTATTATATCTAAGAGGCACTGTTTTCTTGGGAGAGACTCCCATGTTAAATGGCAGGTTCAGAAAACTAGTTAAGTAGCATACTTTGTAAATCTTCGGCTCATATAATAGACTGCATTGATGCAGAGGAAATCATCCCAACGCAAATAGTGAATCTGAGCCATTCAGAGATGTTCTGGTTGAACCACAGTTAATCACAGGCCTTTTTTATATACAAATACATAAATGGATATGTTAAACAGTTCTTCCTGATTTGGAATAAAACCATTCCTAGGTCCCATCGAGATTCTACACCGGTTGAGATCTGCAGCTTTTTCTGCGACTGCTGTTTCTCTAACTGTTCGTAAAGTTGTAGTTCTTAGTCCAAGTGTTCTTTAGACTCTACATTCCTTCTACTGATCTGACACTTGTGTTTCTGCCAATCTCCATCCTCACAGGAAGCAGAGCAGCGCTCTTGGGCCAGAGAGTGGGAGAACACCAAACAGAGCTGCAGAATGCACACACACACACACACACACACACTCTGGCTGCTTGCGTTAGAAGAAGAACAGCAGATAGGATTCAGACAGCTAAATTACGAACTACTGCACATCATAGATATTTAAGAAAAACCTTAACCTTGTTCTAAAAGCCTTTCTTCCTGACCTTTTTCGTGTTTATACCGCAGCATGGACGATTTCTTGATTCTGACTGTTCAGAAGGTGCTGAATAATTTTCTACGACAGCAGCTCTGACTGTAGCGGCAGCTGCAATTTGAATCACAGGTTTATATTAAAGTGCTCGCTCGAATATATCAGTATGTATCATTACATTCATGGTGCTTTTCACAGGATGTCTTCCCAATCTTTTAAAACCCCAGCTGCCACCTTTCTCACACTGCTGCAGAGTTTTGAATATATATCAGTATCGTTTCTACAGTAACAGCTCACATATGGACGGTGGGAGCTCCATGTAAACACGTTTTCAGAATATGTGTGTAATTGCTGAGATTTCTATAAGCATTTGTGGAAAAATTCTCTAGTGTCAATGTCTTGTAACGGTCAGTGGAAGGGAACATTTCCCACATTCGCAAAATTGACCCCAAATTGGTGCAATATTGAGATAACAGAAAATCATATGGAGATCATCAGGACGCTCGTGGGAGATTAGTGTAGTGCGTCACAGTTTAAGAGAAAAGCGAGACTGTATGGGAATTACTGTTCATACCCATCCATAAGTGATAACAAATATTAAACATTTATTAGGTTTAATACTAATAAAACACTCCATGATATGATGTTATGGGGGGAAAAAAATCAAATCAGTTATGTGTTGTGTGGTGATTCATACTGTATATTGCTACCCTGTCTCCAAAATCGATTTTTAAAAATAGATATTTTTAAAATAGAGATGAAATGCTAGATTGTCCAGTGACCAGAACTGGCTGGTTTTCAGTTTCATTGAGCTTCCAATTGGCGCAACAGAAACGTTTTTTATGCTGTTACATTATTAAAATTCACCAAACTCTTCCATACACTTACACCAGTCGCAAAATCCCGCGACCGTTAATTAATCAGAAATCGAGAAAAAATTTGTGACGCCCCATGTCCCCGCTTTAGAAGCCACCCACGCCTGCGTGCTCGCCTGTGCGCTCACTGTCAAGTTGAGTTTTGAGACTTTGGAGGAATTTGAGACTGTAAAATGTCGCCGTTTCTTTATAATCTTACAGGTGGCGCACTCTGAACTATTTACATATTTTCATCCCGTGTGGTATAAATTAATTATTTGCCAAGTCTGACAATCGTCCGTGCTGCAAGTTTGTTTGGACATAATAATTATGATGGATGATCATACATATTTATCATATTGTGATACTTATAGAATCACAATATTAATCGAATCTGCACCTAGGTATCGCAATAATATTGTATCGGGAGGTGACTGTTGATTCTCATCCCTAAAAAAATAATCTATGTTTAATCTTCACTTTACTTTGGGTAGCATCACACCACCTGGTCACTGATTGTTTTCCTATAAGAACATGACACCAAGTGCTTTATTCCATACTTAATCACATCCTGAAACTAAAGTCATTATTTGTTGTATTCATTGTACATTTAATTTGAAAATTAATACACTGCCACATACAGACACACACTCACCCTGCAGACAGACATTTGGTTGGTGGTCAGGGTGCCAGTCTTATCAGAGCAGATGACTGAGGTGCACCCCAGTGTCTCCACAGAGGGCAGTGAACGCACAATGGCATTTTTCTTGGCCATGCGGCGTGTGCCCAATGCCAGGCAGGTGGTGATGACAGCGGGCAGACCCTCAGGGATTGCAGCCACAGCCAAAGCCACAGCGATTTTGAAGTAGTAGATGGCGCCGCGAATCCACGAGCCCCCGTGCACCGGGTCGTTGAAGTGGCCGATGTTGATGATCCAGACGGCGATGCAGATGAGCGAGATGACTTTGGAAAGCTGCTCTCCGAACTCATCCAGCTTCTGCTGCAGTGGTGTCTTCTCCTGCTCCGTGGATGCCATCTCATCACGAATCTTGCCAATCTCGGTACTCACGCCTGTAGACACCACCACGCCCACGGCTTTACCTGCTGCAATGTTAGTACCCTAAATGAAAAATAAATAAATAAATAAATAATTATTTTTAAAAAAATTCTGTATCACCTAGTAATGCAAAGAAGTGACAGGGCTGCACCGCTAACTAGCCAAAAAGCCAGCACAGCCACCGTGTGATGACACTCACAGAGAACAGCATGTTCTTCTTGTCCTGATTGACAGCTCGAGGGTCAGGAACAGGGTCAGTGTGTTTAATGACGGAGACAGACTCGCCTGTACGCGCAGACAGACAAAGATAGCAAGTGTCAATATATAGCTTGCTAACGTGCACACATCATTCCGAATAAGCGTGCTAATTGGTGTGCTTGTTTATGAGCACGTTGATGTGTGTTTTTAGTTTTAAGTTACCCGTGAGGATGGACTGGTCCACTCTCAGCGTGGTGGACTTGATGGAACAAATACGGATGTCTGCAGGCACTTTGTCTCCCACTGGACAGATGAAAAACACAATAGAGGGACAAATTAAGTCAAACATCAGATTGTGTGTGTGTGTGTGTGTGTGAGAGAGAGAGAGAGAGAGAGAGAGAGAGAGAACTTTAAAATTCATATTAGAAGTAAAGCACAAAAAGGATTAGTTAAAACCTTTTAATACTTTTGAAAAATTTTCATTGATTGAATTTTTTTAAATGATAGCTCAGCCAGGAGATTTTAGAGCACTTCATGCTTCTGTCTGCTTACCACAAGCTTTATGGAGTTGTTGATTGTCTTTTTTTAGCCGCTGCCCACAGTGCCAAAACTACCACTGACTGGTTTGCTGACCATGATATTAGTGAGCTTGATTTGCCAGCCAATTTGTCTAACTTAAATCTCTTAGATAATAATATCAAGAAGAAGATGAGAAACAATACAGATGAGGTAATGGCTGCTATCAAAGCAACCTGGTCTTCAATAATGCCTAAGCAGTGCCACTGGCTGATCACCTTCGTGCCATGCCGCATTGATTAATACAGAGTGTATACATTTTCAAACCTTCTTTTTTTTTTTTTTGATTGCTCTTAGAAAATATTTTGAGATAATGGATTTTCATGAGCTGTAATCGAAATTATTAAGACTAGGAATATTCCAGTTTGCAATGAAAAAAAAAAATACATTGTATAAAATGTCTTTAAATGCACTGTATACTGAGTAATTCAGATTATTTAAAAATGTAGACATAATGAGTGCATATAAAAGGGACCTCAAGGGAAAAGATCAACTATATTCAAAGCCCAAGCATGCTCTTTCATGCATGAATTATTTCTACAACTCACAATGAAAAAGGACAAGACACAACATTTCCTTTTCCGGACAAAAAAAATCCAGCAACAACAACAAAAAAAAAAAAAAAACAGTCCCATCATCACACGCAATTCCCTTTAGCAGGAGAGAAGAAAATAGCATGGGAGCAACAATACACCAGGCCAAACATGGGAAAACAATTTTGATCTGTTCCCTGATGCACCGATGATCAGGTTTAAATGTGGACGCGTACGAGAACAGCTGCAGGAAGAGCTGCAGGAGGTCAGAGCGTTTGGCTGTCAATTAAAACAAATCAAACATGATTGAAACTCTCCAAAAAACTCAATTCTATTGAAGATAAGCAGCAGACTGGGATCATGTTTGTAAATTACTGATACAGCACTTTTTAGGCCTTTAGAGTTCCTTTGCATTGTATTTTTTTTTTAAAGAAAATCGATCAAAATATTTTATTTTAAATGATTTTACACACGTAAGTCTTGTGATGTTGCAGAGGTATCCACCACGTTGTTTTCTGCCCGACATTATATCAATCGCTGCCATTCCATTTAGGCTACTGCTGAGTACTGTGATGTGACAAATGATAGACAACAACAATGGCTGCCTCGCGGCCTTGGCGCTGGCCAGAACATAGGCACGTGCAACCCGATCTTAGCGTAGGGGATTTGCGCACAGGCCGCGATACGCATCAGCTGGAGCTACAGAGGTGAGGGCATATAGCAGCAGTCTGGCAGCTCTCTTCTTAGAAAGACATAATACTGCTCAGGCACTTGTTTCAGCCTGCTAAATGAGGAACAATGTACTGAATGAAGGGTGCCACACTTCTCTGAAGGTCAGCCGGCATTGTTTGCAGGCAAAGCGATTCCATTTCAGCAAGCAAATAAGGATGAGCGAATCGCAGAGGTCGAACAGGCACTGTCTCTGTTTCTGATCGGGGTGAAGTAGACCTGGGAACATACTGTTCAACGGCTTACTTGGTTTGTGGACATGATCCAAAGACAAGAAATTTCAACAAAACTGAAACACAAGATGTCTTGGTCAGGTTCCATTACACAGCAACATCTCAGGGCTCTATTTACATGTAATATGTTGGGTTTTGCTTTGGGGAAAAAAAAAATTCTTATAAAATGACAAAGGTCCAGTTTACGCAGTATTTTCATTTACCTCTAGATGAATCATTTAATAATAATACAGTACAGGCGACATACAGTACAGTAGGAGAGTTTTCAGTAGTTAGTAGGGCTGCACGATTTGATTCTAAATTCACATTGTGATTATTTTGACATTACCATTGTGACTTAAACTACAATATTTATACCATTTAGTATTCAAACTGATTTGCATACAGTAGACTAAAAGAAAATAATGGCACTAGAAGTAGTATAAGTAGGCAACTTATATTTCCGGTCTCACATGTTTATACGTTTCTGAAATCCCTCTTTTACAGCATGACCTTCGCTATATAACATGTGACAGCATCTGTGATTTTCTTGTCTCTTTGATGTTTTCTCACTCAGCATGATGTCTGCAAGTGATTCACATTAATTATTTACAGTAATATTCAAAAAGCATCAAATTAGCCTTTCATGGTCACCAAAATGATTAATGACGAATGATTAATTACTAACTATGCTAACATTACCTGTAATAAATTGCACTTTTTTTGTATGATTAGAATTTTTTTCCCCCAAATTGAATGCAACTATAAAAATAATTTAGAAAGTAAGTCATTCTTTAATTGACAAAAGTTGAAAGTTTTTTAAGTTGAACGTTGTGTTGGTCTGCATCCCACCATCCATCTTCCTACTGTACCAGCTAGCTTTAAGTTAATTATTCCTTATATAACACAAGTGATGTATAACCGATTTATAAAAAACCTAAACATTTCATGCAAGTGTTATGAGTTGCTTTGATTTTGTTGCTCTGGTTCACCAAAAATGCATTTAACTATAATGGTTTATGCTCAGAGTAAAATCTTATCGGTATACAGTACAATCACACACATGCTCCATGAACTGACATAATGTACCTGTGGGCTACAGTAAGTAGTAAAGCACAACAATCATGCTGTTATACAAAAATAATCCCCTAATAATGAGGGAACCTACTGCTAACGCCCCAAAGTATATTCTTTTCTGTTAAAGCACACGCCGCATGTTTTCTTCCCCTTTATACCACAACAGATCAGGAATTACTATAATTGTTAATTTATTAATGAACTACATGTTGTGCTTTTTTTTAAACCATTTATAGGTACATTTAATGTTACCGAACACCCACAAGTCAGGTTAGTTCCTGCTGTTAGTTACGTTATAGCAGCTATAAACAGTCGCCCCCTTTCCAGTGCTCCTTTATTCTTCCTTTTACCTTACTAAAACAAAATGCAGCTTGTCATGTAATTGAGAAACCAGAATACGCATTAATATCTGTCCTAAAGACTTTCCAGGGTTAGAATACTTGCTGTTACAAAACAGTTGAACAGAAGACTCCTTCTATATCTTTCATGTGGATCATATGATGCGTATATCTTCCTTTTAAAGAAACATACTGTATTAGAAAAATTATAGACAATATATTAGTAAAAATGTGTTAATATAAACTTAAATTACAGCGAAAAACTTGTCACAGCTGAGACTATGGAAAGTTAATCAACACCTTTCTAATCAGCTAGATTAAGGCGTTCAACTTTGTAAAAAACAGTAAAAAGAAAGAGAGAGAAAGAATGAATGAATGAAAGCATTCTTTCTGAGACATTATTTCCCTCTAATCACTGATCTTTCCAACTGACGTACCACATGCAGAAATATTACCATGATCCAAAATACATCAGTGGTGAAATGTGTGACTGATTCAGCGAGAGCTGGCTGGAGCTTATTCCAGCATTTTTAACCGATCTCGCATTCCCTGAGATAAGTCCTTTTTCAGAAGTTACAGGAGCAACTTCAAAGCCCAGCCTAGCACTGTTACTTGCAAAGTGGCCTACAGGTACGTGTTTGTCCTCCTCTCTCCTCTGCTTGCTGTTTAGCTGCTTATCCTTCCTCTTCACTCGTATATCCGCCTCCTCTCGGCTCGACCGGGCGGTTTGAGAGCGTTGCACCCTCTAGAACACCTACACACGACACACGGCGTACCCAGAACCAGCACAATACTAAACACATGAGTCACAGCCAGGTGCTGGAGAGAGGAGTGGGAGAAAAGAGGCCAAAGAAGTTCACAGCTCCTGCTGCACCGATCGATCACATACATGCTAACAAAAAAAGCATGATGTCGGTAACAAAATGGAGACATGGTAGCCAGTCATAACCCGCTGTGTGAGTTTGTACAGAGTTCCCAGCACTTTGGCTTTTATAAACAGTCACATGGATCTTGTTAAGTGGCCTCATCTATACAACGAGAATGAGCACTGAGGTTAAATAAACATGGCCGGCACCATCTGTAGCGCTCTGAGTGGGAACTGAAGCTGAAGAGCTAAAACATGTACGGCGGAATAGGTTATGAAACACGTGGACGTAGGTAAAGGGTGGCAAGGATTGTGAACAAGTGCAACATCAGCTTTAGATTAGCTTACTGACAACTATTCCCACTGATCATGATATATACGTTAATAATATATGAGGGCTGTTTCCAAAGTAAAGCAAAAATGTGCAAAAAAGTAATGCATACATTTTAATTTATGCTCACATAGTTGTTCAAATTGCGTATGTTGATAGAGTAACTCTTTCTCCATAAAAAGGTTCTACTCAACATAGTCTCCATCGCCAGTGACGCACTGGCGTCATCATTGAACACAACTTTTAGAACACAACTCTTAGAAAATCCCCTTTGTCGCAGTTAATGACTGTGCTACAGAATGTTTACAGAGACAACACTATTGACAAGAGACTGAAGGGTCACCAATGGATGAAGAAGTGTAAAGAAAAGGAAACCAGCAGTGCAGTGGGAGATCATCAACTGCCAACAAAGGGGATTTCCAAAGAGGATTCAATACTTGGGTTCAACGCCGATGCATCGCTTCTGATGAAGGCTGTGTTGAGTAGAACCTTTACATAGGGTAACAGTGACTCTACTAACGTATAATTTCAATAATCGACATCAGTTAATAAAAAAAGTTATGAAACGTTGCATTACTTTTGGTACAGGCTTTGTAAATGAAAAAGATTAGAGATTTTAAGTTCATTACAAGCTACTGATGGTCAACGCATTTCCGACTGTACTGTACTTCTGTAGTAAGTCTGTAGAATATTTTGTAGCTTCTTTAATGATAAACGCTGTTTGGCAGTTTAAACAAGTGATTTAAATTGAACAATAAAAAATATATATATATATTAATTTTTTTCCCAGAATGTTTTTAGTCATTCAATAAAAATACTGTTTTAGTTTTTAAGTGCAGCTTTGCAGGTACATTGGTACAAAACCTAATTACTGTACTGAACATTTTATCTTATTTTTTATTCAATTATAATTTTAAGTATTTTTATTTTTGAGTGGGAACATGGTTTAGCAGTTTTTATTGTTCTCTGCGACACTACACGACCCTACACAGGGTAAGTTGTATGGGCAGAAGATGGATGATATGTTTATTTGAATTATTTCTTAATCTTTTTTTTTCTTCCCGATTTTCTCCCTAATTTAGTCGTGTCCAATTCCTCCCCGTCACTAGGGGGCTCCCACATTAAGGCTAC
>JAQMYK010000039.1:8041178-8058962 GCA_030014345.1 Clarias buthupogon | reverse complement strand
CACACACACACACACACACACACACACACACACACACACACACACACACACACACACACACACACACACAGTTTCAATGTGCTCCACTGGTTATCTCCATGAAAAATCTCCCAACTCCCACTAATTATGTCCAAAAAAGGACATTTTGCTCCATTTTGTAAAACAAGACCAAATGTCTTCAGCATTGTACTGATGGGGGAGAAGGACAGAAACATTTGATAGCATAGTCATTACACTTCTCTGTAGACTCTGAACACACATTGCTTTATCATAGCTGAAAAGTAACCCTTGATATGACGAACACAAAAATAACTTGAATCGTTGATGTGCTGTGCAGCTCAGTTAGAGGACCAGGCGGTCCTCTCCACTCTCCTGGATCACCTGACCAATGGACGCTTGGCTCCGAGCTCGCAGGTTGCACTGCTTCTTACACTCCAGCAGCTGTTCAAGATCTTTCCACATATGCATCTGCTTCATGTTGGGGCCGTGGCTCTCCTTCACCTGTTTCTGCTCCTCACGGAACTTCTGTTAGTGCGCAGAAAAAAACAACATCATTGTTTGCATGTCTGTAATTGACCTTTTAGCCTATTTTTATTGCTAAACATTTCCCTGGTGTTCTCTCATGTCACCCCACATTGTTTCCTCAGTTTTGATTTGACTACGTAATCCTACTTTCTTGAGACGATCCCTTTTGAGATATGTATATCTTCCATGAATACCAGAAATACTTATGACTTTATTTTTTTTTACTTCATGATTGATGATCTTTAATTGCTACTACATGTTTATTGTCTATTATGTTGGAAATTAGATGCAAAATCCAAAATGTCTGCATGTTGGAAATTTCCATTGGGATCAATAAAGTATCTATTTAACTCTCTATCTATAATAAGATGGTTCAAATGAATCAACCAAATACACCATAACAAATGTCAGTGTAATGTCAGGAGGTCCTCCTTCTAAGGAAGGCCGAGCAGTAATGTTGTTCATCATTGCCATATAATTCACATGCTTTGGTGTAAGTGAGGAATGATGCAGAGTGACAGGACAGCATGCTCCAAAATCTTTGGCAGAATTATAGCTGAGGACAAGCCCCTGCTGTCACCTATCATCAACCTGCTATAAGCACACAAGATGGAACCGGGAGGATACCATGTTAAGGGATTTGACAGACAACTTATGAAGCCAAAACATTTACCTTTCCCAAAGATTCCTGCTCTGCAATGTTCTTCATGTATTGTTCCCTGAAAAGTAGAACAGTTAAAGTTCTTACATCCGTATCTGAATTGATTAACTTTCTATAAAAGCGGTTCTGACAATAGTTCTAAAATTCAAAAAATGCAATAGTTCTAAAACTAAAAGGCAACCCACAGGTTTAAATTAATGTATTTGTTCTAAAAATTCTTCATCTTCCTAACGTTGATTGGAGAAAAAGATGACTGAGGTATAAATCAGTGAGAGGAATATTTTTAAAGGCGTCAACTGAGGAAGAATGTGTTTGAGTTGGGGAATGTGTGCTGTGATTTATTATAGTTGTGGACAGGGCAGTGTGCTTTACTTTTAGTTGCAGATTAGGTAGTGTGCTTTAGTGAAGGTGTGGATTGGGTTAAGTGTTGTATTTGAATTTGGTGACGTGGTGTATTTGAGTTGTAGACTGGGTGGTGTGTTGCATTTGAGTTGTGATGTGGTGGGTAATGTGTTGTATTCAATTTGTGGATATGGTGATGTAGCCGAGTTGCGGACTGGGTGATGTGCTGTTTTCGAGTTGCGGATTGGGTAATGTTGTGCACTCAAGTTGTGGATTAGGTGATGTGGTGTATTACAGCTGCGGTCAGGGTGTTGTGCATTATTCGAGTTGTGGATTGAACAGTGCATTATATTTGGGAAATTAACATATTAATTTAATATGTTAGTGTCAACTAATATAAATATTACAAAGCTAGATAGCTAATTAATTATTTTACACACAGAAATGAAAAGCAATACTGATTCACCTTCTCCATGCTGTAAAATAAATATTTGGCTTTGAATAAAATTTTACTCACAACTCTAGATATAAGAACAGAGCTAAGCTGTGTCACATTTTATTGCAATAATATTCTTGTTATATAACCAATTTAAATTAAGTTGTCTTTAGGGCTTCAATACTATCTAATACGTCTAGTAACGTAATATATTCGATAAAGTCTGACTCTGCCATAGGATGTGATTCTAGGCCACTCTTTTGGTGCCAGACTCATACCTTTGAGGTTAATTATTTCCTCAAAGAAAATATACTTCTATAAGAAAAGACCTCTTTTGTCCTCTAATAACTGCCTGACTGAAAGTAATGAAGAAACCAAGAATAGGACACGGTAGTGGAGCACCTCTAAGCACCACTAAAATGAGAGGCACAGAAAACTGTCCCACATTTCTATGTTAAGAAAAGCAAGAGCATATGGGGAGCGTATTACTTAAAATAATCTCAGACAGAGTGGCTTTGTTCGGATACACATTCAGAGAATTTAAATATGAATGAGTAAAAGAGTGAACAGTGAAGCTTTTGGATACCTGATTGACTTTTTCCTTGTCTGTGGGTCAGAGGACACATAGATCTTCATTTCGTCTGCTGCCCGTTGCATTTGAATCTCAGTGATCTGCAAATGTATGGATGGTGGGGAGAGGGGTAGCAGAATAAGAGGAAAATGGGATTTAAGGAACAGGGTTGTTGTTTTTTTAAAGAAAGGTGCATATTACCTCTTTCATGCAGTTGATTTGGTGATAGCGATTTTCCCCCTGTGATGTCTCCTCCCTTAAGGACCTGACCTCCTAGATGACATTAGCACATTGAAAAACTTAAAGTGCTATTTATGCAAGACTCCCTTCTACTACATAGGCAAAGGCTGTGTGCGCAATTCCGACAGACCACTTTACCTGCTCCAGTTTTGATCTGTTGCTTTCCAGCCCAGCAGCACAAGTGTCATACAGAGCTTTCTTTTCTTCATACTCCTGGGAAAGCTCCTGATGTATAGTTTACACAAGTTTACAGTTAGTATTATAACCTTTTACAGATCCAACAGGGTTAATGTTAGTATTGTGGAAACTCAATAAGCATAAACAAATCATGGATAAAGGGTAAATAAATTCATTGATGATAAATTTGAAGAACCTAGAGAGTTCTAGAGAGAGAGAGGTGTTTGAAGAACCTAGAGAGGCAAAGTGAACTAGTTAGGGGATTTAACAATTTATTTTTTTTTTAAATCCCTGAACCACGGAGAAGTCTAAGATAGAGATGTTTACTAACTGAATTATGGTGCATTTTAGATTTGAAAATTTAGATTTTGATAATCATCAGTGATTGCTTATCATGGTAGAGGCAGCTCAGTGGTTAGGTCTCAGAAGGTAATCAAACGTGACTGTCAGTTCAAATCTCAGACTGGTTAATGACCCACTGTTGGACCTTTGTTTAAGATTTTCAGCTGCAACTTATTTTATATTTAAAAAATCTGCCAGATAAACAAGAGCTCTGTGAAAAAGCAATTGTATCTCCAATCCTCTCAAGTTCTACTGCTTTGCTGTGGTTGCTATGGTGACATGACCATCTTTTCAAATGCCTGAGCAGCACACCGTGGTCCAGCTAAACAATACTTGCCTAGCCTTGATTTTATTTAAACTTTGCTGAAGGTTTAACGAAACACCTACATATTATATAATGTTCAATTTTACTTTATGTTCTCAGGGGGAGGTGTGTGTTGTAGTGTGTCTTGTAGTTTTAGTCTCCTACCTGACACTCCTGGCGAAGAGGCCTCAGCTCCTTTATTAATGGAGATAGAGCTGACTTCTTCTCTGATATTGCTGAATTAATTTTCTTCACCTATAACAACACAAATGGCCACAATTATGTGTAAAATATGGCATTCTGATTCTAGCTCTAGTTTTGGAGACCCTTGTGCAGGACAGTGAAAATGTTTCTCTACTCACCTGGCCCATGCTTTATTATGGATCTAAATCACAGTGTTGTCGAATTCTTAATCTGAAGATGCGGATAAATTTTTTGTAATGGTAGCTTGACAATAGTTGTATTTCTACAAACAGCTCTATTTTAATGCATGTGTTCTAAGACGTTTCTTATACATATACATACAGTAACAACTCAGTAAAAAGTAAAACATTTACAGGGACCTGTATGGATGATGCTCCACATGTTAAAAGTCCAATAATAAACTGAATAAAAATTGTTGATACAGTATGGATTGGATTCTAAAATGACCACGAAATACATTTCTTTCGTTCACCCAACTTGCGCACGCACACAAATGTAAATATATATATAAACATACACGCAAACAAACTGGCAACAGTTGATACAGCTTTGTGCGAGGACAGATTGCAAGTACGCAACCTCTCATGTACCTAAGCAAGTACAAAAACTGCAGCAGTTATGTATTCACGTTCATTAACATTTCATTTTAAGCAGAACTGTTTCCTTATATACAACTTGGCGGGTTTTGTGCAACTTGAAACCCCAACATTGGATTTAAGAAGTTCTATTCTTCTAGTTTCTGTAGCAACCCAAAGCAAGCAAAGTGCCAGGGCAGTTACAGAACTCATCAGGGGAGCAGCATTTTCCCATAAGCCCAAAGCACTCATTAATGAACAAAAACATGAAGCAAGGGAACACCACACAAACTGATGCAATAAACAGCATATGTGACAATGTCAAGGTTTTAAAATTTCACCCTTGATTTAAATTTCAACAGCCTTGATAGAGTGTAAATAAAAAGAAAAAGGAGAAACAAAGAAAACAAACATTGCACTTTTTTTTTTTTTTTAATCAGCTCACCATCTCAGACATATTGTCCAACCTGCGTCCCTTCAGCTCATCCAATTCACTTTTGATGGCAGAGACTCTCTCCAGCTCCTCCTGGGTGTCACTGAAGCCCGAGATCCCTTTCTGAGCCTCAAGGGATTGCTGAAAACCAAAAAAAAAAAAAAACGATGGTTACATTAGAGTTTAGATCCAAGGTCCCCTGAGAGGACTCATTTGAGTCTCATTTGCACGTATAATCAGTGCACATGTGCTACAAGCAAAAAGGTATGATGCTGCCGAAAGGCTGGAAACAGAATAGGCCTCCGAGTGTGTTAAGCACTCTGTGAAGAGTCATGTCTACACAGTCAGCCCTCACCTCTTCACCACACAGACAGATACTACAGTATTTGTAATATGAGCCAAAGAGTCTGGGATACATCAATGCATATTTGGTTATGTTTGATGCAAGAATTAAAACATAGAGAGGTTTTAATAGCACGTCACCAGTGTTTTATTCTTCTTATATCATTGATATTTGCCAAACATAAGAAAAATTTACTTATCAAAAGAACACATTATATAATTATTAATTTTTTGTTACATTTAATGTGGTAAATCATGAGTTCAGAACCTGATGATGCCAAAAGACATCCATGGACAGGAGCAAAACTGTCCATGCTGTCTGGGTAGGGGAGATACCATGCCATACTACTGTCTTTTCCCTTGTCAATAACAGTGAAATGACACAGTTGGGACATGTGTGAGCTCAAGAATGAGGAAAGCCTGACAGACTGAGAAATTACCTACAATCGTTTTAAGCTGTTCTGTGATGCGGCAAGCATGAGCAGAATCTATGAAAAGATTCAGTTGGCTAGAGTCACACAGGTCAACAGTAGTTAACAAGGGAGAGCTGGATGGTGAGTGGAAATTGAAAGGTGGACAAAATTTGTGAGAACGGTGTAGAGCAAGGGGGCATTGATAATCATCGGTAAAGTCGTTAAAACATATTTGTACTAAATAAAAGAACAGAAAACCTACTAAGATCTAATGAAAATCTAAGACCAGTTGTTATACTTAAATTAAAACTTTACATTACACTCCACCAACAAAAGTTCTTAGGATAAGACAGACATGTTAGAATGTTTTACCAATGTATTTTTCTGAAAACTTGCATGGTATTGTTAAAGACTAACCATACACTTGCTAATATTTCAAATATAAGTGAACAGGGTTTCTGTAATTTTCTCAGGGAAATGTGTTGATGTTATAGTGGTGGTAATGACACGTACACAACATTACTATCTGGGTTCAAAAGTTCAGAGATCTTTGGATATGTCTCTTGGGAGAGATGTACTGTATATCTCACTGCACATCCCCTCATTATAGCCTAGATATAGACAGCGGGACGACCTGCTGCTCCTCATACACATCACCTAAAGCAAAAACAGGTCACATGTATTTCATGTGACCTGCTTTATGATTTTGCAGAACTGCCTTCGTGAATGGCATGAAGATATTGTTGGTGATCTAAATGATGGTAAGGATGGATCATGTGTATAAGTAAGTGTGATGGTCATCTTGACAGTTAGCTTTCCAGAGAGAGTAGGGAAACAGGCGTACAGCTGCCAGGAGGGTTGGTGGCGATAGTCCAGGCTCGCACAACCCACCACAAAACTCTCCCACCCGCCTAAGCGCAGCCTTTCACGTAGCCAGAGAGCAAATGCTGCTCTCACAAATAGCCCTGGCTCAGATCTCCTGCGTCAAAAGGGCTATCAGCAGGTCCGTGGATGGGAGGGTTCAAAGGTGTGAAGTCATTTCCAGGAAGGTGCCGTAACTTCATATGAACACAGTGAAATCTGAATGGGGATGGATGCTTCTGTGAGACAGGGTCAGGGACAGAACGTTGGACAGAGACGTCAGATGAAAGAATCACAAATTCTTGCTAAATGTTCTTAAAATAAAATATAGTTGAAAGGAGCAAAACATAGCATTTATCAGTTTGTTCACGGGTTATTTGTAATTTAATAGGCTAGCAGCTCAAATAATTCTTTCTTTTGACTGAGAAGTTTGAATCCCACAGCTGTTGGGTGCTTAAAGGACTGATGTCTGAACTCATTCACAGCATGTAAGAATAACACACTCCAAACAATGCAATTTTGTGTGAATATACACACATATATACACGCTCATACACATATATATAGTGTATATATATATATATATATAGTGTCTTTGTGTGTGTGTGTGTGTGTGTGTGTGTGTGTGTGTGTGTGTGTGTACACGCAGTATATAAAAGCCACACCTGGTAAGTGTGGGAGGCACACGAGGTACTAGCCGAGTATTAGCACTCTAGTAACATTTTTGGATTACTTTTAACACATCACAAGTATGGACAGCCTGCAGTCATATTAACAAATAGGCACGCACAAGCTTATGGGATACTGAAATACTGATGTAGGACGTCATTACATATATTGGGCCTACCAAACCCAGACAGTCTAGGAAGACACTTGAAAAGCTTGAAGTTATGCTGCTAGACTGTCGGGATTGGTAGGCCCACTACATGTAATGACGTCCTAAATCAGTATCTCATGAACTCGTGCATGCCTATTTGCTAATGTGACTGCAGGCCGTTCATACCTGTGCTGTGTTAAAAGTGATCCATAAATGTTACTAGAGTCCTGGCCTTTGTGCCGCTCCATTGGGCTACGTTTTACCATATTGGGTTGGAAAATGTGTGGGTAACAAAAAACATGAGTAAGACAGGAGGCAAACACAAGTTTAACGAGTAGGTTTTTTTTAGCACTACCTAGGAAGGGTTTTGTCAGTCTGATCTGGCAACGCTGGCTGCTACCTAATCCCAAACATAATTTGGAAACTGTCGGTCTGACTGCAATGAAGGATTGGTTTGTTGGACTCTCTAGTACAAAAGCAAACACACAAATATTTGAAAAATGGTCTGGCCTCCTTACAGGTACTTTATGTACTGTAGAGTCGTGCAAATATGGCAGGTTTTGTGTGTGTGACTCTTTCTGTCATGAAGGTATTGCTGAATGAAGATGTGAGGACAATGAACATAAAAATGCCCCATTTCTGAATGACAAAAAGCTTTAGCTTTAACAGATTAATGGAGTCGACAATTTCACATATTCCATCTCCAAAAAGAGCTTTGGGTTTAATGCAGTGAATTGTCTAAGAAACAATGTACGACAGCTTCACTGTAATCCCACAAGCTATTTTTTGACTTATGGCTACTCCATGATACACTAAAATGGCAAAAAGTATGTGAACATCTGACCGTCACACCCATATGTGGTCCATCCTCAGGGCTTTTGAACTACACATCTGGATGGCCAGTGTCCAGTTAGGTAATTATTTTGCTCAAACAAAGCTACTTCAACTAGTCTGTTAATTACCAGGTTCAGTGGGTGTGTTTAGGTGTTGGTGAATTATAAACTGTGCTAGACACTGGCCCTCCAGGACTGGACTTGAAGAGCCCTAAATGTTGATCTAATTATTGCCAAAGAGCACTCATAAGTTTAGGATATCTTTGCATTCTGTAGCATTATTTCCTTTTATTGCCATTACTTCATTAACATAACCTCCACTTTACTATAATGGAATATCCTGCCATATCATGTATTACTTACTGTAACTGCTTACCTAACAATTGTTTAGAACACAACTTTTAAAGGGAAATTTAAATGTACACTTGAATAGAGATTAATTTACACACAAAGAAAGGCGCCTGTGGATTTCATAAATGTGTTCAACAAAAATAGAAGTTTATTCATTTTTGCTCCAAAACTATCTAACTAACTTTAAACTTTCATTTTAAGTGTGGTTCAAAGATTTCCCTTCCCTTTCAGTAAAGTGTCTAAAAATGTACTGTCTTGGCTTATAGCACAGATGAAACATGCTTAAAAAAAAGGGGGGGGGGGGAGGGGGAGGGGGGGGCAATAATCTTTTACCCTTCAGCTTCTAACCTTCAAACTAAGCTGATATTCAGACATACTCTGAGCAAACGTAATTAAATTTCAACTTTACATAAACTAATATATAGAATTAAACATGACAGATGGAAAAAAAAGAAAAAAAGGTTTGTATAAAAGTGATAAAAATATGGATGAAAAAAATATGGATGTTGATAAAGCTGATGGAGGTGGAAATGTAAGGGACAAGCAAAAGTCAATGGGCATACCAGGTGCTGTTGTAGAGCAGTGTGGCGCTGGCGAAGGACTTCCTCTGTTCTCTGTAGAACACCAAACTCAGCCTTAACCTCTGCTATCTCTTGCCGCTTCTTCTTATATACAATGTTCTTGCCACGCATCTTGGCAACGTACCTCTTGAACTGTGATCAACACAGAGATAATAAATCAAGAAATCAAAAACCATAAGGGACAATCTGAACTAAGTTTAGATTTGAAAAGCATTTCAAAAAATATATATAATCGGCAAATAAATTCCACCATGTCATATGTAAAAGTGCTGTGCTATAAGTAGTAAGCGGGTAGCCACAAGAGGAACATTCCAATGAGAATAAACATCAGGCTCACACACTTGCATGCACACATCCTATATGAGAGTCTTTACTCATAAGAATGTAGGATTAAAACCTCATTGTCTTTTTGGAGAATACCCCAACATATTTTACAGCACTGTTAAATTCTCAAATCTGATTGGTTGAAAATATTAATAAATTTCCTTTAATAAGGTTATATTAATGGAGTTGCTCTAAAATGTAATTATTTCTACAGTCATATAAGGACAATAATTCCCAGATACACCAACATCTTGTTATGCAACCAAGCAAGTTACTTTATATACACTGAACTTTTCCATAAAAAAACATTTACGTAATATTTAGGGCAGGAATCGCTTCGTCTGCACTTTACAATAGTCAGTAAGGCTTAACTAGTGAAAGGACAGCAGATCTTCTGCTTGCTCTTTAACGTGACAAGATCCATCTGTCAAATTGTTGTGGTATAAGCAGAATAAAACATTTTAGGAGGGGCTGACATTGTGTTATATTCCTTACATAGCTAGAATGGACCTTTAAAAATACAGACTGAATGAAATCAGATTTGTGCTGGTGGTAGGGGATTGGGGATAGAAGTTTGTTTATTTATTAATTTTTTTTAAAGTATCTGGCAGTGAAGTGGTGTCCCTCAGGGATGTCTCCTCAGTTTGTGACCAAAGTAACTTGAGACTGTAGGCACATGGCCAGGGGTGCAAAGCGCCTTCGTCATCGTTCAGTTCCTGCAAAAGAACATCGCTTGGACCACACTGTTGTCACTACAGCCAGCTATACATGTATAAAGCAACCTGAGAAAAATCACAGTGTGTCGTGTGTCGCTCAGAGAATGTGGAGCTTGTGTGTCAGAGTTTACCCTTTGTGTATTTCAGGACATCAAGGGCAGACAAGGTTGGGGGGATTATAGGCAACAATTGTGCTGGGTAGTGTTCCCTTGTTTTCTCTCGTTACAAATGGCCGTCAAGTGACAGTGGCTAAATTAGTCACCACATGCGTTGGTAATCATCACAGTGAAATGGAAAAAAATGCAGAGGCATTAAGGGCAAATAAATCATTGTTAGCAAGTGCTGCATTTAAAAGAACTGAACAAACATATAGAGCGGGTGTTACTTTTTAGGCCTAAAGCAGAAAATACAGAAGAAACAGATCAGCTGTTACCAAAGATGAACAGTGACTATAGTATCAGAAAGGTTATAGTGATGGTAAAACATTTGACTATCATATATTTTACCACCTGCTTTAACTCTGACATTCTCTTAAATGTGGAAATTAAAGTTTAAAAATAATTGAAAGTATTTTTCCCCCTCATGTCATGTTTTATCACAAAGCAAAAATAATACACTACGCAAAAAGTGCTTTCCGTACTCTTTCACATATATTTTGGCTATTTTGGCCATATACAGTATGAGCTCACAGACAGCTGCGATTAGCTAGTGTCCATGGGGCAGACAGGGCAGAGTATCTCAGTCCTCCCACAAAGGGAGCATGGCCAATCCTGCTTCCTTAGCACCATGGCAGCAGCATTGTCGACATACGAACACAAGATCCTTCAATAATAGGATGAACACTGTTCTGTGGAATTTCAAAAAACAAACAAAAAAAAAAAAAGCAAATTCCTTGTTCTTCCACTTCAAAACAAGCATGAATGAATGCTTTATTTATTTATTATTTCACTACAATTCATCTTTCTGTTTTGTCCATATAACTAATAATGCTTGACCTATGTTAAAACAAAAGAATAAAATAATATTCTGCTATGCTTTGAAGTGACAAAATAAATATGTACAATTTAATAAAAATTTTCATCTGATTAAATCAAAACCCTTTAAAGATTAGATGTCAAAATACTTAAAAGTTTAAACAAAGCACAGCTCCTTCTCTTTCACAATTTATTATTACTACGTGAGCCTAAAAAAGAAAAAAAAAAAAAGGAAGACCGGAAAATGCAGAGCACTCACATTCACACACACTGATTTTAGGATATGGACCAGCTGCTGTTTGAAAGGCTTGCTCTATTTACACTGATCTATTAAATGTCGGTTTCATTACAACAGCTATTAGCTACGAACCCCATGTGCTGCGCTCTCTCCTTTTTTAAATCAGTGCTGTGCCATTGTGTGACCATACAAGGGCATAATCCATCCCAGAGCTCTTTCTTAAACATCTTCCACAGATGATGTGGAAAACTTTCATACACCGATTCTGTGAGGTGTGTTCATTGAAAAGTGAAGCAATCCATTTTGGCCTGTCTTTTTTTTTTTCAAAAGCTATATTGTTTTGGGGAAATAAAACACTTCGTGTTGGTGGGCAAAAACTTTTGAGAATGATATGGCTAAGAAAAACAACCAAAAACAAACAAACGCAGGAACTAGTTTACCTCCCTGTTTCTCATTATCTTGTGTCACTATGCATGGCTGGTGTGCTCTTGCACCCATCCTTGGGTTTAAGGAGCCACATGCAGACGAGTGCCTTATCAAACAGGGATGACAGGACTGAAGCAAGTGGAAAGACAAGGTGGGGGCTATTTTGGCCTGTGTGCTTCTCTATCTCTTCTGCCTCCCATCCCACTGCACAAGGCCATGCTGGAATCTACTAGCCACCCAGACAGACAGACAAACCAACAGACCAACAGCATGAGAGGATACAGACAAAGAGCAGAGACAGGAATTTTAACACCACAATGCTATTTAGGATGATGTGCAGATTCCATAACAGAGACATCAAGTACAGTACAGAGCACACATAACAGCAGTGTGATATCGGTAACATTGTAACATTTAGACTGAATGGAGTGCATTTAGGATAAAAGTTTAATCTTACTCTAGAATTCACCGATCTTTTTACTGTTTAGCACACTTTTTTGATTTACAAGTCCTGTTAAATACATTCACATTTGCATTAAGGGATTCTTTAGATTTTTATTGTTAAACCAATTTTAGGAACAAAAACTTTTCCCTTTAGTAACACATGTTCATAATAATGCAGATAAAAATAAAAAGCCACCCAATATTTCAGTAATTTTCTGCATTTTAGTAGAATGACAACACTTAGTCTCCTTCAAATGTATTTAACAAGTTTGGAGAAAACCTGCAGAGGGATCTTGGACTTCTCATCCATTCAGACAATTTCCAACCTTTCAAGAATCATGGGGTTACCTCTTTGTAAAGGCCATTGTAAAACTCAGATTTTGTGTTGCTGCAACAATTTGCAGTATTATTCAGTTTTGACAGGTGTTTCTAATCATGTCTTGTTAGAAGACCCACATTCAGGCTTGTTGTAGAGGCATCCAGATTTTCTGTGTTAAATAGAATTCTTATGCCACTGATCATAACTAAAGTCCCAGACTACTGGCAATAAAACAAAGACAAAACATGAAAGAACCACCAGGGTATTTTACCCATTGTATGAGGTGCTGACTTTTGTATGCAATCCATATTATAAATTTTTTTTTTCACCAAAAATTACACCAAAAAAGCTAAAAGTTTTTGTCCTATTTGACCCCAACAGACATTTCCAGTTGTAATCCCAATGTTTCTTGGCAAAGTCCAGATGAGATGTGTTTTTTGGTCTCAAGAGAAGCTTCTTTTGTGGACCTCGTCCAAAAAGGTTCTATTAATGGAGCTGGTGTCTCACTGTTGATCTTAAAATGGTGAAACCCCAAGATTCAACTAAAGTTTGCTGTTTTGAAACTGTAATCTTTGGACTCCTCTCAGTGTGTGGGAGGGGAATATGAGTATGTGAAACTTCTCTACTAAGGCCCTGATAGTACTAACTGCTGAATATTACGTTTGTTTGTTTTTGTTTCGTAGTCACTCTACAATCCATGCAGCTCAACAAAATTTTTTTCTCATTAGAGTGTTGATAAATGACAGTTTTTGTTTATTGCGTTACCTGATATTTATTTTTCCATAAAACAAAAAACAGCAACTGATAAGGTTCCTAGGCACTAAAAGCAATATCCAGAACACTTTCCACAAAAAATGCTAATTCATTTGGTTGTAATTATGGTATTCAATTGTGGCAATAATGTCACCACTATTTCAAGGAGTTATTTTTATTGAATGAACAGTTAATATCATTATACTGTATTATACTATACTGACTATTATTACGTTGATTACATTGACTATGCTATCTACATTTGACGGTATGCTTAAACTTATGCTCGTTTCTAGACATTAAAAATTGTACTATACCATGTTCAGTTCCGCTCCAGTACCAATACTAGCATAAGCACCCTTGGCAAGAGTTCTTCTGAAGAGTAATTCGTAGAGTCTACCTTGTATTTTTACGTTAAACATAAAGAACGCTTTTCTGTTGGTCTACATTTTGGTCTGCTTCAAGAGGAGTGAGTTTGGTTTGTTTAAAATTTACTGTATGTGAAAACATACCTCATCTAAGCGTATGATCTCAACTCCTCCATGCCCCACAGCTTGACTCTTAGCGTTCAGCTCTCTTGTTATGGCGGCCATCTCCTCCCTGGACTCCTGCAATTCCTCTGCCTTTGCCTCCTTCTTACGTGCTATGATGGAGGCCTATTAAACAGTACATTTTTAAGTGTTTCCACTGATGACACAGATGAGTGTGGTATCATCTATTCATTTAACAACATTTTTGCCAAATGAGGAAACATTACAATCAAAATGTGTATCAACCGAATCCCTAGCTAAAGTACATCTATAGTGTATGTGCAAATAACAAGAAAAAGAAATAACATTTCCCAGCACAGGAACAAAACCCAAAACATTATTTTTACACTTAGTGGACACTTTATAAGGAACACCTCCAACCACCCAAAACTGGAGTGAAAGGCTACAATGAGCACAGGCTCTCCAAAACAAGACAGTTGAGATGCTCTTCAACATGCAGATGATGAGTCAGAATTTGGGATTAAGTGCATGAATTCATAGCCTAAAACTGCCTAGTTTTAACTGTTCAGGCTGGTGATGTAATGGTCATTTTTTGGGGGGGGCAAACGTTACGTCCTTTATTGGACACTACTCGAGAATAAGTTGAATGCCACAGTTTATTTTAATACTGTTGCACCCATTTATGTCCACAGTTTAACACTTGAATCTTATAAAGGCTACTTGCATAATAATCTGCCATGTAATGAAGCTCAAATCTCAAATCAGTACCATGAAAATAACCGTGAGTTCAGTTTACAATAGTGGCCTCAGCTTGCACCAAACCTGAATCCAACAGAGCACTTTTAAGATGAAAGAAATGCTTGAATGAAAGAAATGGGGAATCCATCCCATGGACAATTGAGACTGTTTGGAGAGCAAAGAGGAGCTCAGACACAGTATTAGTATGGGGTTACTTGTAAAGTATCCAGTGACTGCGTACTTTGACAGAATCTATCAACCACCCTTATACCTCCATTAGAAGTGCTTTAGGTAAAAGGTTTCACACAGCTGTTGTTTGCATTAGTTCCTTTTCAGATAGTAATGAGAGGCACAAATGTTCCTACCTGCTGTCTGTACAAAGTAAGGTTATCATCCATTGGGTCAGACCTGGACATCTTTTTCTCCATCTCCTGGTTCATCTGATTTAGCTCTTTGATCTGATCAGCAGAAGAACCAATTAAAAAAAAGAAGAACACTAAAAGAAGTAAAACAGACTAATAGGAAATGAAATGAACACTGCGAAATGAATCATACACAGTCAGGTCCATAAATATTTGAACAAGGACACAATTTCTGTATTTTCGCTGCTGTACACCCCCACAATGGATTTGAAATGAGCAATCAATCTATTGCAATAGCTGATTAAGAATTAAAGCCATTTTTCAGTCCCTTTATTTTACAGTCTCAAAAAGTTTCTAGACAAAGATTAATTAAGGAAATTCATGGCCATTCCAAGTGTTTGGTAGCAACTCATGAGAATGTTTTATATGCAGGTCATTAAGGTACTGTCTATACAACTGAGGGAAGAGCTGAAAAAAGGCGTACCAGTGGGAAAGTGGAAACATTATGATTGGCAAAAATTTATGACAATGAACCCAATGGCAAGCTCAGCAGCACCAAAGGGCCTGGAAAACCACATAAGACAACTAAAGTGTATAAAAGATTAAAGTGGGAAAAGTCAAAAGCACTCTGAACACCATCACTTTCAAAGAGATGCTTATATAAATGTGAATACAGACAGTTAACCTCAAGAACATTAGGATAGGATTAGACTTTGAAAGAAAACATTTAAAATACCTGCCAAGTCATGGAACGAGATTACTTTCCAGTATGGAAAAATGGTGAGTACAATGTTATGGTATAGGCATGTTTGGCTTCTAATGGAACTGGGTCACTGTTGTTTATTGATGATGTGACAGCTGAAAGAAGTAGCAGGATGAATTCTGAAATGTATACAGCTGTACTTTTTGTTCAGATTCAGTCAGATTATGCTAAACTGATAGGATGAACCTTCACAGTAGATGGATAATGATGAACCACGCATGCAACCAAAGAGCTTTATAAGGCAAATAAAGATAAATGTTTTTAAAAATGCTCGAGTCAGTCACCTGGCCTCATCCCCATTGATCAAGCACGTCACTTACTGATGATGAAACTGAAACCCAAAAACACCCAGCAAACTGCAAACAACTGCAGCAAAGAAGGCCTGGCAAAACATTACAAAAGAGGAAGCAGTTGAAGTCTGAGTCATTGACTGGAAAGGATTTTGCATCCAAGTATTAAAGATAATTATCCCATTTATAATTATGTAAGTTTAAAATTAATATTGAGCCTGAGAAAATGGAGAAGCTTTGTTGAAAAAATAGCTAATTTTGTTAATCACTTCAGTCACATCTTGATTGCCTCATGTCAAATACACTGTGGTGTTGTAAAAAGGGAAAGTTAAGAAACTGTAGAGTGCTATGTTCTGTGTGTGAATGGCAGTAGGTATTGTGCCGATATCTGAACTAAGAGCGGGAATAAAACATGCAGTGAAATGTGACCTTCTCCTCCAGCTCGTCTAGCTCGGCGTGACCCATGGCTGGCTTGGACTCCACCTTCTGCAGGTAGTGCACTTTGCTGCGGATGCGCTCCAGCTCTTTGGGAAGCTTGTCTGAAGCCATGTAGGAGTTGAACTTAATCTCCTCCTCCAGTCTCTTCACCAGGCCTGCAATAGAAAAGTCTTTTGCCACTAAGCCCTCACAACACACTCCCACATGCCACACTATGTAAGCAGTGCAGACAGTTCATTTGCAAAATAACACTTCTGCTAATTTTAGAGATAAATATTATCACAGACAAACTTCTGAGGGGGAAAAATAATCCAAATAAGAAAATCTAGTGATCTGGAAAATTAAAATTCATAACAGAGAATTGAAATGTGTGTGATGCCTATAAAACCATCAAATGAGGGCTTGACATGTTTAAAAGGAGTATTCTGTTTAATGGGACGCCTGTGCACATGACGTTTATTTGACCTCTGTCATGCACTACCAGGACACACAGATTTTTCCATGGTCCACTCACTCTCAGGCTTGGCATCTGCTGCTGCCTGTCGCAAGTCTTTCAGCTGGAGTTGACACCTCTGCCTCCTCTGTTCAGCCTGGAACAGCTGAAATGCACAACCAACATATTTCATGTGTAATACACTTTCAAAAATTGGCTTTGAAAGATGCACCTATTAATCCATATAGGTGACTTTATTTAATGTTTCACATAAATACTGACACTGAAAGCTTTTTTTTTTTTAGAATTGGAACTGTTTTTAAGAAGAAGAAAAAAATGAGGAGCACTTAGGTACCTGGTTCTTTTGCTCCTGTTTTTGATGAGCCAAAGATTCCTCTCTCTCCTTTTCCACCCGAAGCTGCCTGGCCACCTCTAGCATGCGCTGATGGTTAGACACACACTCCACCTTGTGGGACAAATAAAGTAATACACACTACTTAAGGTTGAACGCAATTGTCTAGAGAAATAAAATGTCAGTCTGTCTCACGTAGAACATAATATCATTTATTCCTTATAGAGACACAAAATTTAATACTGGTACAAATCTAACATTTTACCCGCTTTCTCAGACGCTCCACCCTTTTAATCAGCTGATCCTTCTCATCTTCCATATCTGATATGTCCTGCAGGAACAAATTCCATTATTGTTTTTTTTTTCAATAACATACAACTTTTTAGTTATAAAAGTTCTTTAAATTGGCCACAGAGAAGAAGGTGTATGAAAAATAAATAATACTTTTTTTTTTTTTACAAAAATGTTAAACATTAAGTTCAACTAGACTACCAGAAATGCAGCACATTGAAATATGAATTGGTATAAAACATATCCAGTTAAAATGAAAACTGTCTGTAGCATTATTCATAAAAATTACTTTTTTTTTCAGAATAAAACAGTAACCTCATTTAATTATTATTCCATATCTCTATTTGCTAGGGATGCACCGATACCGATACCGGTATCGGGTATCGGCCTCGATACCACATTTTTTAAAGTACTTGTACTCGTT
>JAQMYK010000039.1:8001783-8026164 GCA_030014345.1 Clarias buthupogon | reverse complement strand
CCCCCCCCCCCCCCCCCCCCCCCCCCCCGAAGAGAGACAGAACCGCAGACGAGAGGAGCGAGTGAGGGACAGGGCGGCACCAGGAACACACTTTATTATGTCCATGAGTGCTTTGTATCCCTTTTCACATTTACCAGAATTAATGTCACAGTACTGGTGTGTGTGTGTGACTCGAATCGCCACACTAACAAATGCCAGCTTTATGAATTAGAGCCCTCACATGATAAAGACATCATTATGGTCAGGACACTACAGGGCTTTGTTTGTTTCTCAGGACACGATTGCTTTAATTGATCTGTCTTTCATAAATAAAAAATGCAGAGGGTGAAAGAAAAAGCCAACATATAAGGAAAGACAAAAAGCAATTCTCTGTGTTAAGTCACATTACACCACAGCACTGTTTAATAATAAATTGGATAATTTCCTTTAACAGCAGCCAGATAAGAGCAAGGGTTAGGGTTTATCTTACTGTGCTTATTCTAATATTGTCATTATTTCTGTAGTACAGTAGGTTGCACATACAGTAGCTCCAGGGTTAGGGGTTCGAATCTTGCCCTCGGGTCTGTGGGCATGGAGTTTCATGTTCCTTGCCAAAGATATGTAGGTGTAAGTTGAGCGGTGTTTCCAAATTGCCTGTAGTGTGTGTACACCTTTTACCCTACACAAGATAAGTGGTACAGATGATGGATGGATGTAAGAACTTACTCAGAGTCTTGTATGAAAGACAACCCCATTTAAACATGTTATTTTTTCTTCATTCTGTATAATTGTTCATATGGGGAAGTTTTCTGCAAGGAATTTTGGAAGGAGTCTCCAGTGTCAGCACTTTGTAACAGTCAGTTTAAAATTTCCCACAATCCCAAGTCTCCAGGATGGAGAGCTTTGCAGTTTCTCTGTAATATAACATCTTGTTAACTTCAAAAGAAAAAAAAGGATAAAAAAAAGAAGAAGGAATGAATGAATCACTTGAGCTCATACTGTTTTTGGAAAATAATAAACTCCATGGTGGTAACAGTAAGCCTGCGCATCAGGCCATGTCACAACATCTCATTATTCATTGTTTTCATATAACCACACTTTCTGTCATTTTTTCCTAATTGAATTTAAAGTGTTCCTTTTTATTTTGGCAAATGACATCTTTAATTAACTATTTCATATTTTAAGCATTACTATGTAATTATGTTGTTATAAAATTGATATTGATTCCTGTCTAAAGGTTTTGCTCTTATTTCAGAAATCTCTCTAAGAAATATCAGCCCAAGAAGAACTCCAGAGAAGAGGACGAATACAAGTACGTATTATACCGTCAGTTTGCTTTTATTTACTTTCTATAATACAGTAGTATAATGCATCTCTGTTTACCAGCACTGTAGCTACGTGAAGTCCATAGTAGGCATCAGAAATGGAATCTGTGTAATGTTATTCACCACTTAATTGGTTTTTGTCCCTTTGGACAGTGTTGGGTGTAACGCGTTACCAAGTAGAGCATTAGAGTACTTGGATGACTGTTTTGATGTACCGAGTAATCTAACGCGTTAGTTCCGCCATTTAAGTACTCAGTTATTTAGTAACTTTTTCAAAAATGTAATCCGTTATTCTGACAGTTTATGTAATCCGTGAGCCAGACAGCAGTCACTCCCAATCCATTAGTGTGTGTGTGAAAGTCGTCCTACAAGCCCCGCCCCCGATAACCCACCCCTCTCTGTTATTCCTGCTGTTATACCCCTATCTCACCTGTGCGGTTTGACTATACGAGGACTGACGCGGGAAAGATGGAAACCTAATCACAGCGCCAAAACTCGCGGTGAATCATGATGAACCGTACTTACAGCCACCGCGCGAAATCACGTAGGTGAGATAGGGGTATTAGTAGTTAACAGATTATGGGTCAAACTTCGCTGAGTGATGATGGCAGAATAATTATAAAGGTCTTGACTAAAACAACATGCATGACGAATCACAAAGGAGTTTTCATTTTCTGCAGTGGAAAAGTACTCGAACTAGTTACTTTTATCATACTGTAAGGTAATGCTGTAATATAATTAATTACTGTGTAAAGTAACGTCCCCCAACACTGGTTAGGAATGCTAAACTCATGTTGCTTTTTGAGTAATAGTCAGTGTAATGCTTGTTCTCTTGTGTTTGCCCATATGGCCAGGTACACCTCATGCAGAGCGTTTCTGATGACTCTGAACGAGCTGAACGACTACGCCGGGCAGCACGAGGTCATCGCAGAGAACCTCTCGACACAGATCATCTCGGAGCTGGTGCGCTACATCCAGGAGCTGAAAGCGGAACGGAAAGCGGTGCGTGCACAGAAACTTGAAAATGGAAAATTTCAGTGGTATTATAGTAAATGGGCATATTTTACTAAATGAAAAGCTGCTTTTTTGTTGTTGAAACAACCAAATCCAACAATTTATTATCTGGTGAAAATGGAAAAATAATAAGCCTGGGCTCCCAGTGCATCCGGATTTCATATCCAGGCTATTTGTTATCTTTTTGTAGTTGGCTTAGTGAAGTATTCATTCTGTAGCTATGGTTAAACTTATCATTGTGAGAATTAGGGACATGAAGGAGAAGCGATTGATGGAAAAAAATAGACAAATGTGTCAAATAAACTTCTTGACTAGTACATGCAATACACCTTGCAGTTAAACATATTAAGTAGAAATGAGAACTCAAGGCACCCTGGGCTGAAAAGGAGTAGAATGTGACATTTCCTAGCCAAATCATTGGCCAACAATTTACATACCTTTTGTTTTGCTCGACTTTACATTTACATTTTACGTTTACAGCATTTCTGATATGCCCTTATCCAGACTGACCTACTGTACAAAAGTCTCCATTAATAAATATATCCTTACACTTTAGGTTAAGCCTCACCTTTAAAATGCTGAATTGTTCATCTTGGGTCGATGATTCCTATATGCAGGCATGCTGTTAAATGTAAAAATGAAAATGATAATATATGAGAATAAGTTGAGAAGATGGCAAGCACTGAAATAAACATCTAACAGAAATCTAGTATATTGCTGCATGAATATTCCTTGTTAATTATGACATTATTAATGACTCATAAGAACGTCAGGCGTTAGAAATACACAAAGCTAACATACCTGTTTTATGTAAACTTCACCTGGAATTTCAGTTTTAATTTGCATAGTTATTTTAACAGTATGCCTTGTCACAAAGCAGCTTTACAGAAACAAAAAATATGGATATAAATTAGAAAAAATTATGAATTATAGAGAAAATATATAAATTATATCAGCTTGTCCCTGGTGAGCAAGCCGGGGTGATAAGTAAAATCTTCCAGAGATGACAAGAGGAAGAATAGTGCTAGATACCATAGTGCAACCATAAATCAGTGCCTGCTATATCTGTGTGCAATATGGTTGAAAGCTAATTCATATAAAGTCCACTTTCGCTGATGGAAATTCGGGTGCAAAACTGCTTGTGGCAATTTCAGTACTAAAACTATTGAGCAACCGCAGTCGCAAGCCATCACAGGAAAAGTGCCGACATCAGCAGAGTCCAAGACCATTTTCATGGTCATTGAGTGGAACTGTTCTCAGTCACCACATGTCATGCCCAAGCAGACCATATGGGGTCATCCTCGGCAGCAGGTTCGACGTTAACTCTGACCAGAAGCAGGGCTCCAGATGTGTCAGACAGGTGCGAAAAGCAGAAGGGTCGGGATCACTGGTAACTCAGAGGGAAGAGTTCTTTATGAAAGAGAGAGAGAAAACAGCGTGATATACTTATAATGTCTCATAATGTATAAGGTCAGTGCAAATTTTGAGCAAAATGGAACGGGGACTCCGGGAGGACTAGCTATTACAGCATTACTAAAAGGGAGAGCCAGATGGAAACAGACATGGGGCTCATTGGGAAGTAAAGCAACCAGTCACTCCAATGTCAACAAACTCGAGTGATCAATGAGAGTAGGGAAGACAGCATCCAAACATAGCAGTTTACCATAATACTCTACGTCCATGAGTCCCCCAGATCTGCACCTATACCTAAGACAAATCTATTTAAAAAAGGCTTGACTAAATGTATAGACTTTCAGCCTAGACTAAAACATGGAGAATGTGTCTCGAACATTAATTGGAATGCTATTCCATAACTTTGGGGCTTTGTAAGAAAAAGCTCTACCCTCTGTGTAGTTTGCATTACACAAGGTACCAACAAGCAGCCTCACCTTTTGAGTGATATAGACGCGTAACTGATCCTAAAACACTATCAGTTAACTCAGGTAACATGGCAAGAGACCATTTAGTGCTTTATAGGTCAACTAATAGTATTTTAAAATGAATGTGAAGTTTCATAGGGAGACAATGCAGTGTGATTAAGATAGGAGTGATCTGCTCATATTTTCTGATTCTACAAAGTAATGACATTGGCGGCTGCTTTTTTGTTTATGGACCTAACATTCAGACAGTAAGATTTCAGTAGTCCAACCTAGAGTTAGCAAAGGCATGAGCTATTTTCTTTGCATCATGTAGTATTAATATGTTATAATTCTTATCTTAACAATATTTCTGACATGAAAGAATGCTATCCTAATAATATTATCTACATGAGCTTTAAGTCAAAGACACCAAGGTCTTTTACTGCTTTTACTTTTATGAAACAGAAAGGCCATCCAAGATTATTGTGAGCTCAGAAAGCTTACTTCTACCTGCATGTGGTCAAATGAACTTCTTAATAGTGCCATAGTTATATCTTAGGACTATTAAATCCTCACTGCATGGGTTTGAGCCAGCTCTGAATTAGCACAAAATCACTTTTGTTCTCGTAAAACAGAGTCTTTCTCTGTACCTCCATATAGGCTGACTCAGAGAGCATTACATGTGGGCTTTACATAAGCTCACTGACTAAACACACACCATGTCTTCAATGTATGACATCTAATATTTGTAGTTGGTGTTTTCTTGTGGATGACGGGAACTTCCAGCGACATGCATTTTAAGAAATTAAAGATTTTTTTGTTTTTGTTTTTGAGACAGACAAAATGACTGATTATCCCCCCCCATCTCCCATAAATCCCCGGATAAAGAATGTGAAATATGTTTTTACGCTGTTGATGATTTTATGGTAGCGCAGGCTGGAGCTGAATGTGGGTCATGTATTGGGGTCAGTGGAGTGGGTGCAGGAATAAGATGCTCCTCCTCCTTAACTAGGCCTACGAGTTCTCTGTCACAGCCAAATGACTGGAACTAACACAGTAGGAGCAGACATGACCACGCATGAGTTGAACAAAATGTCGAGCAGATCGTTTTTTTCCACCCCGATGAGCTTTCATCTGACTTTCATTTGTGAAAGAAAGTGTTCTTTATGTATATTTCATACTGCATGTAATGGCATCCTGCGAGTGGGAGTGAGTCGGTCATGACGCGATTTTCACGTCACCATGACCTTGGGTGACCTAAGCAAATGTTATTTGATACAATGAGAAGTTTGTGAGTGGTGAGCATTTTGTTTTGGGAGGAATAATGTACATTCTTCTGGCTATTCTGTCTTAAATGATTCAACAAGGTTCACATTTCATCTTATCAGCTTTGTTTCTGAAAGACTGCAGTCAGTTTTTTTTTTTTGCTGTGTCATGATATATGAGACTTTTTTAAAGGAAACATTCACTGTGCATGATTTAATATGGCAATACCCTTTAATGTGACAGAAACAATCTTCATGTGATTTATTAACTATAAGGTGAATTATTCAGTTTAAACCTCTTTTACCAACATAAAGGTTTCCTAAATTACCCACAATGCTACTCAACTACCTGCAGATATATTGGTGCCAGTGGCGCTTCATCTACTAGAGGTCAATTCAGCAGTGCTTGAGCATTTCTGTATGGCCAGCTCTCTCATCTTTATATTTACACTCAGCTCAAATATATAAGATTCCAGGGTTCAACTATTTATATTAAAACCTCCATCAACCACAATTGTTTGTTATCTTGTAGATTGCTAACTGGCTGAGCCGTGTGTCTGATGTTCCAACAATTTGTTCTACCTCCGGCTCTACAGTGCACTATAACTTTTCTGATACTTAACTTATCAGAAAACCCTACCTGTATATATTAATGTCACATTTTGGAGCTTTATCTAAGACCACAATTCTTCCACAATTTATCACATTAAAACATTTAAATCTCTCTTGAAATCTACTTATATGTTGACAAATAAATAAATAAAATGGAAAATAAAATTGCATGAATGAAACTTTCAATACAAACTGTAATTCCATAAGCCGATGCAAGTAGTAGCATGAATTTATGGGCGTGCTGCTAAATTTAGATAGGACAGATTCATGTTAATTATTTTAATTGTTTAATCCTAAATTAATGTTAATCCTTTAATGATGTCACCAGTAACAACGGAGAAGCATTTTGCTACTGTACTTATTAATAGTATATATTATATATTATGTATTAGTATTGGTATATATTAGTATTTCGTCAGATTTTTTTGTGTCCTGTAGTAGTAAATGTTTCATACTTCCCATTTCGATTTCGAAATTTATGTATGGATTTAATTACACTGTTAATGGCCAATGTTTTTTGTAAAATGTGAATAAAAATGATTTATCATTGTACACTTTTGATGCTGATGATATCTCCATGCTCACGTTTATGATTCCCTTGTTGCAGCATTTCCACGATGGCCGCAGAGCTCAGCAGCACATTGAGAACTCCTGGAAACAACTGGAGTCGGTGAGTCAAAACTAGTTCAACAAGTTTCCAGTGCAGAATAATTACTACTTAATATTAGACCAGGACTGTGCATAATCGAGTTACCCAGGATAATAAAAGAGCTTTTTGGTTAAAGATTCATGCTCCCTGAGCCATACTGTTAATGTTTCTGTGAATATTTTATATTTTAGAGTTGATAGTGATTTATCACTGACAATTCATTTTAGTCCAGGGTGTGATTTATTTTGGTTTAAAGGTGCTATTTGTATTTTTTAATTAATTCTTTTTCAGCCTTTAATAAGCATGCACTTTTAAAGAAACCGTATTAAAACTGTGATTAGCAGTACTGCAGTCCAGTTGTTATAATGTTTTTTTTATTTTTTATTTTGTTTTATTTCGGGACTGAACGCCAAAGTCATGATAGAATACCTTAGCTTCACTGTTTTTGCAAAAAGGCAGCTTAAGAAGCATTTACAGTACAGTAGGGATTGAGGTCAATTGTGAGAAACATTAATGCATAGCTGTTGCAATTGCAAACTAGTCCTTTAATCTTGTTACCGGCCTGTTGCAGAGTAAACGTCGGTTTGAGAGAGACTGCAAAGAAGCCGACCGTGCCCAGCATTACTTTGACAAGATGGATGCTGACATTAACGTGACCAAGGCTGATGTGGAGAAGGTATGTCCAGTTCCGGTTTACTCTTTTTTCTCTCCTGCTTGTTCTCTGCGTCTCAGCCCTGGGTCTCCGCAGTGCATTTGGGATGGATGCGTGTCAGTGATGTGCTCAGCATTTTTTAAGACCCCTTCCACTGCATCCTAAAGAGTCTTGTGCCTCCACCCACTAGCCACAGCGTCTCCTCTGGAAGTTTGCCATACTTTCCTGCAGGGAAATTGGACAGTTGTTGGAGCCTAATGAGCTGTGGACAGTTTTACGGCCCGTGTCATGATTCCTTTTGATTCATACGACTGAACTGATTCACACTGGCAGTAAATACCAAGACACTCAACAGTGTAGCATTAAATAAACTGCCTGTTCGGTCCATTGCTTTTTATATTGGTTTATGAAATGGAACAACTAAGGTACCTAAAATGTAACCCATTATGAATATGAAATTATTTTGCTGTATTGCAATTAGCTTGCAATTATATTAACCATCTGCCATTTTGCTGCCTTTAATTAAATCCTGGACAGCTACAATGTTATAGGCATAATTTATTACAAAAAAATTTGAATGTGCAATTTAGCTGTGATCTGTGACCAGGCAGAATCCCGGGTGTGGTCCATGCCATTTGGCTGACCCATGCGCATATATCTGACATTCTGCTCTACGCCACAAAGTGCTCTGACACTAATCGACTCTGTTTTTGTCTTTTTAACATGGCTCAAAGCGGTGTTCACTCAAGGTAGGTTTATAACCACGAGTCGTCTCTGTCTGTGGGGAATTGTTAATCTGTTTAGTGTACGCCCATAGACCTCAACGTCTACATAAAATGTCTGTCGCAAAATTATTTCTGTTTGTCCAAATCTCTGGCCCTGTTGCTGTCTTACGTCCCTCTGGCCATTGGTGCAAGCAAACAAATGCCTATGTGGTTATTATAACCACTATTTAGCACACAATACATTTGTCTGATATACAATTCTATCAAATTAACTCACCTAAATGGTACATAATGCGGAAAGCCTAGAGTTGCTCTGAGAACAGACGGCCAATTCCTGTCCATTTTCTGTGCTGTGTGCCTCGGTGTTTGTGTTCTGTTAGTGTGCATGCTGAATGAATCTATGTGCTGAAACATGTAAAAGTGATTCGTTTCTTGACTACCGTATTGACTTTGTCTTATTGGTGTGTATGTGTTCTGTGTATGTTATAATGAACACAGGTACCATTTTCTTTTCTTTGCAGTCCTTAACTGCTCCTAATTCAACGCCTTCTTTTTTCTGCTGCTATACTTTGCGCTGCTACTTTTAAAAGGTTCTCTAGAGGTTTAAAGAATTGGGTCTGTAATGTTAGATCCTTTAGACATTCTCTCTATGCCTGTATATCCTCACTGACAAAGATTTACGTATGTATATACACTATATGGAAGTATTTGGCCAAACCTGTTAATTATCGAATTCAGGTGTTTCAATCAGGCCCCTTATCCCCAGTGAAGGGCAATCTTAATGCTTCAGCATACCAACACATCTTGGACAATGCTACTGTATGCTTCCAACTTTGTAGCAACAGTTTGGGGAAGGCCCTTTTTAATTCCAAAATGACTGAGCCCCAGTGCACAAAGCAAGGACTATAAAGACATGGTTTGATGAGTTCTGTGTGAAATAACTTGATCCCATCAAGCTCCTTTGGGATGAACTGGAACGGAGATTGTGAGCCATTCCCTCTGGTCCAACATACAGTAAGTGCCTGACTTCATAAATGCTCTTCAGAATAAATGGGCATGAGTTCCCACAGAAACACTCCAAAATCTTGTAGACAGCCTTTCAAGAAGAGTGGAAGCTGCAAAAGGGGGACCAAATCCATATTGAAGTTCCATTCCGGGAGCATGTTCATAAGTCGGATTCGTTTGTAACTCCAACAACGTGAGTCTTATACACCTTTGTCACAAATAAAAAACAAAAAAATTTGTGCACACAGGTTTGGTGTTTTAGTTCTGCATTACACTCTCGCGAGACTGTGCCTCCAAATCGGGGAATCCTGGGGTCGTTTAATGGAAGATGCCACAGACGCCATTTTGTCTCAGAGCTGTATTGGACTGTGAACTCTCTCTCGTTATGGATTTTCAACAATTAGAATTATTCACCATCGAGACAGCTTTACAGGACAGCCATTTTCTATCACTGTGCTCGCAGACTGATTCATTGAAACCAGTGAGGCCGACTCATTTCTCCTGCACCCACACATACAACATACCAGACTTTTTATATATTCACTTACACATTGAAAATATTGTATATAATTGTACATTTTGGTATCTGGTGCACTGCAGTGTCTATTTTTTTTGTACAATACATGTAAGCTACTTGTGCAATCTTTTTGCATCTGTGGTCTGTTTGTATCTGCGGAAATTCAAAACTTGAATGTTTGTAAGTTGGGGACTACCTGTAATGTAATTGGGTGCAATATCATTGAATGGTTTGGCCATTTACTTTTGTCCATATAGTGTGAGTAATGAAGATCACAGATTTAGTAATATCATGTCCTTGTTTTAATGAATTATTTCAGAAGGAAGTTATTTTCATGATCAGTTTCTAGGGATGTCGCTGATGGCAGCCAACGTCTCATTTATGTTGCTGGTTAAATAAATAACACGTCAACTGAGAATGAGACCGATCTACTTAATTTTGTTGATGGCTTGATGCAGCCCTACTATGGATTACAGCAGCGGTTTGCACAGTTTGCACCCCTTACCTCAAATGTAGTCGCCCAGACCTAACATGTTTGGCGCCTGATCTTGCTTAGTTTTGCCCTGAAGCTACGAGGTTATCATAGCTAACTAGTAATGGAAGATTACAGCTTGTACCTGTTTATTAACAGGCTATCATTTATAACACATACTAGTATTATTACACCGAATAATCGAGCACTGTGTGTCTGAACCTTACTGAGGAGACGAGGACACAATGTAATTCTTGACACAGAACCTTGTGTGTTTATTGACATAGCTACAGCACAAAGCTAGACAGCTAGTTAAATGTTAACAAACTGGCTTGCATTTAAATTTTTTATATTAAATGTCAAATTTCATCTTAATTATCTTAGTAATGGAAGCTATCAAAATACAGGTTTCCAAAACATCCAGGATTTTGTTCATAACTAACATATAGCTAGCTTGTTAAGCTAAGTTAACAGAATGACTAGCTTAGCATAAAAGTAATGTAGCTAAATCTTCTGGTTACCAGCTAATTATCTTTTCACAAAATGTGAGACTCTCTTGTTTTAAAATTGTCAAAAATGTGAACTTAGTTTTGTGACATATTTGTTCCAAACTCTTTTTTTTTTTTTTTTTTAATCACTGGAGCCTAAGATAAACATACAGTAGTAAACTCAAATAATCTAGCTGTAGCCCTACTTGTTAGCAACATTAGCCTCATAGCTCTAGTGCACAACTAACTACATTTGAGGTAAGAGGAAAATTAATTCTGTATATATTTTCAAATCAGATATTTCATTTAATTTAATGTGCCCTTGCTGGAACATTTTGCTTTGTAAAATAGCCTTGTTGGTCAACATAGGCTGCATGAGGTAATGTGATACGGTGTGATTCTTTTTTTGAGCCGGTGGGTTTGTGTCTGGCGTGTTAAAGCGTTTCCAGTTTCCACACGTTTGGACAGATCTGTGGATGAAGCCCCGTGAGAGACGTCTCTGTCTGTGCAGTTCCACTCATCCTGTCGGGTAGATCAGCATCAGTCTGTTTATGTCAGTTTTTATGCCACAACGGACGTCATGTGGTATTACGTGCTGTTGGATATCAGCGCACATATTTATTTTTTTTATGTGTTTTTTTTGTACTGTATGTGGCTTTTTATTTAACTTTACAGCGTGACCCTGCAGTAGCACAAAGGATGCTGGACTTTCTGGGCAAACATTCTTATATCACTAACCTCTCTCTCTCTCTCTCTCTCTCTCTCTCTCTCTCCTGCTCTGACTTTCTCTTGCTTAGGCTAAACAGCAGGCTCAAATAAGGCATCAAATAGCTGATGACAGTAAGAACGAGTATCTGTCCTACCTGCAGAAGTTTAATAAAGACCAACACGAGCACTACTACACCCTCATCCCTCACATCTTTCAAGTAGGATATTTGGTAGATCGCAAAAACTATATTTTGTGATCGTAGCTACCAACAACGTCTAAGTTTAACTTCGTTGTTGCATTACAGAGGATCCAGGAGATGGAGGAGAGACGGATTGAGAGACTAGGAGAGAGCATGAGGTGCTATTCCGAGGTAGAGCGCAAAGTGCTACCCATTGTTAATAAGTGTCTGGATGGCATGACCAAGGCAGCTGAGTCCATCGAGCCCAAAATGGTATGTGGACAGTCTTTCCTCTATTTATAGACCTTTTTTCTGTTCTTTTTTGGTCCGTTCATTTGGCACATTGGGCGATATATTGTATTCTCCCCATCCTGGAAATATATCCATTGTTTCTTAAGAGGTCGGGTCGTCCGCTTGTCATTCACACATTATGGGCAATTTGGGAAAGGTAGCCTAACCTGCATGTCTTTGGAATGTTGGGGAACATGCAAATTTTATGCACACAGACCCGAGGCAAGAGTCAAGCTTCTACAAACCTCACCCTGGAGATGCAAGGCGACAGTGCTAACCACAAAGCCACCATGCCGCCATAGGCTCATTATACTAATGGAAATAGTGGATTATGGAATGTATTTGGCATTTCTGTATACATTTGCACATTTTCTTCAATATCAATACTGCAGAGTCCAATATTGATCTAGTAATATGTATAATGATTTATATCACAGTGCTACTGAATGCTTGATTCTGATTGGTCAAAGGGCATTGATTAATTTTCTGTGAGAGTGACTCTGACAGTCTTTTTAGCTACTAGACAAATCAAATGCTTAGATTAATGGATGTTCTCTTAGATGTTCTAATACACATATTTTTCTGTGGAATAATTAATTATAATTCACACAAGAACTTCTAAGGCATAAATAAGTAATAATAAGTAATAGTAAACATTTTATTGATCTTTTTTACTTTTAAAAATGGCATTTATTTTCATTTGTATACATTTTATTTAATATTTATTAGAGGGGATTCTGAAGTTAACACTTTGTCAGAAAGTTTTTAAATTTTCATAAATGGGAACATTATTAGAATTGGGATCATTCTTCATGACAAGCTGAAATATTTAGTTTATTTAGAAAAAAGAAAAAAAGAAAAGAGTGGTGAGGGACCAATTATTTAAAATGTCTATTTATAACGTATGTGATAACAGGAATTATTTCATGCATGTCTCACAACATTACCGCGTAACTATTGGTGGATAAAAGTTATAAAGCTATCCTTGTTTAATAGTGATAGCACTGTAACAGCCTTCAACAGTACTCCCTTTTGCGTTTTATTCTCTGCATATTTGTGCACTGTTAAAAATAACCAATGACAGAATGAGAGTAAAAACCAGAAATAAAGCAGGACTTTAGGGAAAAAACATGTGGTTTAGGACACATCTGTAGTCCATATAGAAATGATGCAGTATATTAGGAAAACTGAGTAAGGCAGCATGTTGCAGTAATATTAAGGATGGAGGAATTTTCACTTTGTTCAACAACAGGACTTAAGTCATCTATATTTAGCAGACATATGAATAATGTATCACTGAAAAGTGCTGACTTCATTACTCTAAATGCCCCTGCCCCACTTTTAAGCTAATGAGCGATGATCATGATGCCCAGCTTTTTACCAGCTGTGGCTAGTAGCCATGGAGATGATGTGTATTTTGTGTGTGTGAATGTGTCTGTGTGTCTTTTTAGCTAAGTCCTGAACTATCGTTCACATGTATGCAGTTCATCCAAGTGTCACAGATGATAAGAGTATCATGGCTATTTAACAGAATGCAATCAGCTAGACTTACTCTCACACTCTTGCACCTTATACTTCAGACCTTTCCCAGTAGTTTGTATGTAAATTATACAAATGGATATCATGGAATGTTCAGCAAACTAAAATTTGTTTCTGCCCATCTATGTTTTCAACCTCAGGACACCAAGCAGGTGGTAGAGACGTACAAGTCAGGCTTTGAGCCTCCAGGTGACGTAGAGTTCGAGGACTACAGTGTTTCCATGAAGAGAGCCGTGTCCGAGTCCAGCTTCCTGAACGCACGTGGAGAGAGTCGGCGCAGAAGCCGGAGCAGGCTGTGGCCTTTAATTAAGAGGAATAAGGTAGGGATCATGGCTGAATGCCCTGGTGATTGAGTTCTGAAGATGTGTAGAATTGACGCAGACCAAAATCCAGCAGCTGAATAAACATTAACAAGGGAGAAAAAAAATGTATTGCTATTGACTATTAAGCTTCACCTGTTCACACCTCCAGCCACGCAATGACATAATCTGTCATTCATAAAATCATAAAGGGCTGTTTGTTCTACCATATCACTGAAGAACATCAATTTTTTACTCAGAAAAAAACTCAGTTATTTGTCATGAGCATACTAACATAAAGGAAAATACTAACATAAAAAAAATCAGCAAGATTCTTCTGTAAAACGTAAATGTAAAGGGTTTTTATAATTTTCTAATCTATAGGACACTGACCAAAAAAATTTAACAAAATAAAAAAGTAATTCAGTGCTCTGTAGAAGCTCTGTAATATCTCATTTTAAGAACATGCATGCAGTGCACGCTGATCAGCCACAACATTAACACCTCCCCCAGGTGAATACCAGTAAACTGTTGATAGGATTATGGGCACCCACAGCGTATCTACTGTATGCCTGTGTGGACCAAAGGCTAAATCGTCTGATTGCTGATCCGGCCTCCAAACTCATCAGACCTCAATTCAACCGAGCATCCACAAAATGCGCTGGACAAAATGCCTGTCCATGGAGACCCCACTTTACAACCCACAGCACCCTAAGGATTTGCTGCTAACATCCTGGTGCCAGACACCACAGCACACTCCCAGAGGTCTTGTGGAATCATACCCAGAGGGGCCAGAGCTTCCCCAGTGGACCTGCACAATACTGGGCATAATGATTTGATTTTTAATGTTAAAATTGGTGTATATTATACTCTTACTTTATATAATCATAGTATCACTGCATCTCAACTTTAAAGCACAAGTTTAAAAAATGTCAAACTGGTGTTTTCAATGAAATTTGCTGAAAATCAGTCCTTTAACTGATAGACAGATGTCATCCAAAGTAGCTGTACTAATCAGTTTTCTGGAAAATGTCTCCATCTGGTGAAAGAAAGGCATCTACTGTATATGTCAATAATCATCAACAGTCTTGTAAATCAATGTAAAATCATAATACTACACATTAATATGTACTCATTTTGCACAAACTTTTCTCCAGAATTACTTAAAACGTAATTACAGTACATGACATATTACATTAACCTGAAACAGTTAAAATGCTATGTTTACTGTAGGCAGAAACCCTTTTTGTCAAAAATCGACGTTAAAAGCACACTTTAAAATTCATTTTAAATGAATTTTTAAAGATTTCTTTTTTAGTTATAATAAATGTTTTTTTTTTGTTTGTTTTTTTTCCGGCTGTCCCATTAGGAGTTGCCACAGTAGATCAGACAAGCAGCACATTCTGATTTTGGCACAGGTTTTTATGCCAGAGGCTTTTTCTGAAAGAACTCTCTTATAGTTATCTGGGCCTGGCATTAATGCCCCTAAAACCCCAGAGGCTGGTTCTTGAACCCGGGCCTTCCACAGGGCAGACAAGAAGCTTAACAGTGAGCCATCAATACTCTAATCTTAGTTATAATAAATAAATAACTGTATTTTCTAGGGCTGGACCAGAATATTCGAATATTCGTTTGGAGGGATGGCATTCGATTTTTCATTTTGAGATTCGAATATTCGAAGAAAAATTATTTTAACACGTGACATCGATCCCTGCGAAACGGTTCTCATTCGCGCTTAAATGACTAGTTCTTGCGGCAACAGCAACATCGTGATTTATTGTGAAGACAAAATGCAGAAGAAAATGCCTTTATTAGAGATAAGAATAATATATTAATATGAATAATATATTCAGCCCCCTCCCACCGAAGCTTCGAATATTCGATGTTGATCACTACCGAATACTCGAAGCTCAAAAAACGGTATTCGGACCAGCCCTAGTATTTTCACAGGTTATTAAACTTGTTATCAAAACCATTGTCAAGTTGTTCCTAATAAGGTATTCACTTACAGTACTACAGTGTCATTATTGGTAGTGTATATTTTATCATTATATAAAAAAAAACATCTTCCCCGTTGTAAATATTATAAGCATTGTTCATTTCAAAATTCTAAATTTGAGCTGTCTAAGAAATCTCTCTCTAATATAAAAGATGTTATATATTTATCAAATGTTAATTTACAATGTAATATGATTGCGTTTGACAGAATAGTAATAATTTTTAACACCACTTAAAATAAGCACCGGCCTTTGATAGTGGACTCTGACTTTTTTGTCAGCGCTCCTGCTGTCCGCTTGTTGCTGGGCTCCTCTGATGTTTCTCTCCGTCCTTATGTCTCCATCTCTCTCTCCTTCTGTGTTTCATCACTCCTCCATCTGTGACCGCGGCTCCATCGCTCTCTCACGGGCAGCTTATGTCATTGCTAGCGTCACCCCGTCAGCCCCCTCCACCTCCCCCCACATCGCCCTCTCCAGAAGGCCTGGCCAACGGGCCGCACTCGCCTCCGCACAGCAAGGAGCCGCTCGGACAGCGCCTCAATGACTTCATGAGCTCCAAACACAAGATGCAGTGCCTGAGGAGCCTCAAGCGTGGGGTAAGCACCCGAGGGAACCGCTGCATGATAGAGTTACGAGTTGTATTTGTGAATTAAGTATGGCATAAAACAATAAAAAATGGAAATAAAAGTGAACCATGCTTCCAAATAGGCAACACTCTTCTTCAACTAGGTTAACAGGAACAGAATGTAAGTACAGTACTGATAGCTAGTAGTTTCTTATAGTTGTCTTGTGGGCAGGTAGACTCAGTCAACTCAGTAGGCTGGTTCAGCAACCAAGGACAGAAAAAGATCCTACTCTTCATAAAAAGCGCTTCTCAGTCGTGTGACACACATCAGCGCTGTAGCTGTAGTGCACTCTATTCATCTAAAATCACACCACCTGCTTCACTACACACAGCAGCTTTTACTATTCAGATTAATTAGCTCGCGCAGATGACATTTTCAGAAAATAAAGTGTGTTGTAAAGCTGTCTCAGAGTAAGTCGAGGATAAATAAAGACTCTAGCCACGATCTGATAAATGAAAAAAAACTTCTATGTGAGACGAAAAGAGAAAATATCACATATATTATAAATATTACAAAATCGTTTCATTTGGTGTATATTTACACACGACTACGGTGGTAGGGTGAAGTATTAACTACCTATGAATGCTACATTCATAATTGTTTTATCACACTGATCAGCTATAATATTAACACCACATCACATTAATACATTACATCAATTATCAATTGTATACCAGTAAACTGGTGACATGATCATGCACACCCATGTCCGCGAGGATCAAAGCCAACCCATCCAGCCAAGCCAATGCGGCAAAAACTGCCAAAAAAAAGTCAATGCTGGCCATGACAGAAAGGCACCAGAACACCCAGTGCACCAAGGCCTGCTGCACATAATGAGCCCAAGACTGTGGTCTGCAAAATACCCACATCCCTATCCGATCAAGCATCCATGGTATGCCCAGGATATACAAGCCTAATCCACGGAGGCCCCATTCCACAACCCACAGCACCCAAAGGATCTACTGCCAGAGTCATGCCAGAGCTGCCCAGGTGGCACAATGGAAACCTCCACAATATTGGGCATAATGTTCTGCGTTGTTATGTTATGGCTGACCAGTGTATCGTCATGATAAGTAAACAGATTTAGCATAAAGGTCAGTCATCTAATACATATAAGTGATATCAAATCAATTAGAAATTGCTGTTTATGTGATAAAGTTTCTGATATTCATGTCATTAGTGCCTGTGGATGAAAAAAAAATCTAATAATGAAATTTTATGCTACGTATTTGCTAAATATGTCCTTATATTCTAATATTTAGATTATGGTCATCAAATAAATGTATGCTGGTATCGTAAAAGGGATTTGTAAGGATTACATCAGGGTTTCTGACTGTTTTTTTTCTGTTGTCTTTTGTTTTTGCATCCCTTTGCATACTACAGCTCTCCCTAAAGCTGGTAAGTGTAAGTGTCTACTTTCACCAGTCTCACTAGTTTTAAGCTTTAAAAAAAGGTGAGCATTATAAAAAGAGTAACAATATGGTAGGTGGTTTTCAGTGTTTCAGAGATGATTTAATAAATAAACTACCTTGGGTATTATATAGTCTGTCATACATATGATTTCATAGCGTGAGAAATTTCCCTGGGATCAGAGGAGAAGCGTTTATAAAAGTTAGCTTTAGAAAACAAAAGATAAGTGACTAAGTGGGACCTACGAATGGATATTATGTAATTACTTTTTCTAAAATGTGCGCTGAAAACTGCATTTAACAACAGTAAATGTGACACTACATAATGTTGTTTTGCCAGCAGGTGGCACTGTGTTATTATTATTTTTTTCTACATTCTGCTTACTCCACAGAAATTTGGCAGCTTTTTTTCAGCGTTTTTAACTTGAATGGCATGTCACATGGTTATCCTTGAAACGTGTTGGTTCCTGATATCACTTACACTTTAGCAGCTATAAACAAATCATTCATTTACATTCTCTAACAAATGCAGAAAAACTGCAAAACACACCGTTCCACTCTGTTCTGTAGTGGAAAACGTAAAGGTTTTATATCTTCAACTCTGTTCCAAACTACTGACTCATTCTGAAAATGAAAAAGAAACCAGACCTTGTTGTGATGGGCATCATTGCTCTCCCAGCTTCATTGTCCCAGATACTACTATTATTATTATGTGCACATTTTCCCTATAGTAACTAAAGACCTTTGCTGATGGAATAAATGCTTTGTAGATTACAGGTTTTGTAGCTTTAAAGTAAGGCAAAGATTTTGAATACTAAATAGAGAAAATAAACAGGTTGTCATTATTGCCAGCTCTAATCTCTCTCTCTCCTCTCTCTCTCTCTCTCTTTCTCTCTCTCTTTCTCTCTCTGTATGTTTAGGGAACAATCCAGGAGGACTACAGTCATTTACCCCCAGAGCAAAGGCGAAAGAAACTGCAGGCCAAGCTTAATGACATAAGCAAAGATATCCAGAAAGAGATGGATCAGAGGTACTGTATGTCTACACACACACTTTCCACACAAGCATACTTATTACAACCATCTACTTCAGATTTAATGTAGAATCCCATCCAGTGTTTTTTTTTTTTTTTTAACGAACCGCCATAAATAGTTCCAGCGCATCATGTTTTTCTTCTCGCTGACCGCAGGGACGCGCTGAATAAAATGAAGGAAGTGTACATTAAGAACCCTCACATGGGTGACCCCAACAGTGTGGACCCACGTTTGGAGGAGGTGCGGCAGAGCATCGAAAAGCTCCAGCTCGAGGCACATAAATATGAGGTGAGAAGGAAATAAAACCCGTCCTGGAGCCATCGAAACCATGCAGATGTTATTTTTTTATGTACTTTTTTTTATGCAAAGATAATTCTCGTGATCATCAAATACTTGTTTGAATTGCTGTGATGTTGGAGTCTTTGTCCTGGTAGTTCCGTAGAGGTGCTTTTATCTTTTATCAGCCCCAGCACGTCGCATGACCCTGATCACGTTCAGCTGGGTCGTCCTGCTGTGTATTTAAGCGCCAGTTTCCTGTGTCTCGGGGTCACGCTTTCCTTGTGCTTACTGTTCTGAAATGCATGTTCTTAAGTATTGCTCAGAGTCTTATGACTATGCTTGTACAGTACTGTCGTTTGTTTTTCGTTGCCATGTGCATTTTGTATTGTTTGTCTGAACTTCGTCTAATTAAAGAACATCTGCACTTGTGTCCGCTACGACTCTTAGAAAGGTTTCTAGGCTTGTCCTAAATGATCTCTGATTTAGAATCAAAGGCTAACCGGATTTGCTAATTACTCTAATACTAAAGAAATTGGATGTCTTTATTTTAAAACGTTTTTAAATCTAGCTAAGTCTTTAATAAGCTGCTTTAATCTTTAAGAATTGTTATTCCAGTGCCAGAAATTCAACATAGGCATAAATATCGATGTCTTTACAAGTGACTTACTGTATGTGGAAACCCCGCCCTAAACATGGATAAATAGAAACAGGCATTGCGCAACATTATATGTGAAATAACTCAAACAGCCAAAAAGTTGACTGAGTTCCATGTTCTTCTTGTCTCCTCACAGACCTGGCTAACAGATCTGGAGAGGAAGCTGCTGGAGAAGGACAGCACTCTGAGGAGACAAAGCGCCCCTTTTGATTCGCAGGGCAACCCGGCCAACGTTGCTAACAGCTGTGCCCAGAACAGGGAGAGGTACTCCTGAAGCACACACACCACACTTTATACCTTACACACACACACAAACCTCTACACACCCTGCATGGCTCCCTATGGTTTACTTTCACCTCGCCCTTATTAACTTTGTATTCATTTAGACTGTTGTATGTATTACATGTCTTCTGTGCACAGTCCGGACGGCAGCTATACGGAGGACCCCAGCACGGAGACGGTGCAGTTCAAGTCCCGCAGCACCGAGTTCGATGATGAGTTCGATGATGAAGAACCTTTACCCACAATAGGAACCTGCAAGGCTCTCTACCCTTTCGAAGGTAGCGGCAGAAATTTCCTAGATTATGGAGTGCACAATTTGATCACTTTTGGTGATTTTTTTTTTTTTTTTAAACCAAAAAACTTTTCTAACTTGTTTAATGAGTAATTCATGAGTGAGTCAAAGCTGTAGGAGAGTCAGTTAACTTGATGGTGCTTGACTTCAATTAGCTTTTATGATCCTGAGGATTAAATAAAAAATGGGAAAATTTAACTAACTAAACCTTCCCCAGATGGCACGGTGGCATAGTGGTTAGCGTTGGAGCTGCATGTTCTCCCCGTGCTTGATGGGATTCCCCTAGGTTCCTCCCTATGCAGTCCAAAGACTGGCATTCCCAAAATTGCCCGTTGTGTGCGTGCAGTGCGATGGATTGGCACGCTGTCCAGGGTGTGTCCCCCGGCTTGTGCTCAATGTCTTCTGGGATACTGTACTATAGGCTCCAGGCTCCTGTGACCCTGTACAGGATAAGCATTATAGAAGATGAATGATTGATGAATACCTCCCCATTCCTCACATGAAACATGTAACTTTTCTATTGTAGTTTATGTATTTTTATGTATAATTAAATATATAGTTTATATATAGTCAGATCAGGCCATCCATTATAGAAAATATGGACAGGGGATCAACATTTTTCCCAATGGCACTTGGAATACATATTATCAGTGTGATTTTAAAACACATGGAAAGAATACTTTACTAGTTTAGGTCTAAATACAAGTCTTTGGACCAGTTTCCTCTTCGTGGAGAGGATGGCGATTCCATTGTGCTTTTCTTGGTGCATTGTGGAGCACATAGGGTCATCTGTACCCCTTGACACACACACACACACACACACACACAGCTTTGTAAAAAGATATTGAAAGATATCAAGTCCCATACTTATGCATCCCATTTCAAAACCATGTCGCGTTCCCTTTTTTACTACTATAACAACCTTCCTGTTATAACCTTCAATCATCTGAGAAGATTTTTCATTAGACTTTAGAACATGTCCATGAGGATATGTGCTCAGTCAGTAAAATTATTGAGGATTAGTGAGGTCAGGCACTGATGATGACTCAGGAGGCCTGGGATTCGGATGGCATTCCAGTTCATCCCAAAAGTACTGAGTGGGGTCGAGGTCAGGGCTTTGTGCAGGAAACACCAGTCGCGGCCGACCATATCTTTACCGACTGCATTGTTATTGTTGCGCTGGATCGTGTTTTGGCCTGTTGCTTCCAGTGAAGTGAATTCTTAATGCTGCAGCATACAAAGTCATTGTAGGTAACTGTTGGCTTCCAGTGTTGTGGCAACAGTTTGGGGACGACCCAGAGATGGGCGAGAAGGTCAGGTTTCCACATAATTTTGGACATGTGTTGTATACTGTTTCAGCACTGTTTCTGGATTTCTGGAGTTTTGACAAGTGGCAAAGCAGGAACTATTTTCTACTGGATTTTTTCCACTGATTTTCTCCCTAATTTAGTCGTATCCAATTCCTCCCCGTCACTAGGGGGCTCCCACATTAAGCTACTACTACCACTCACTCAGGAGGGCCGAAGACTATCACGTGTTCAATCCGAACCACGTGATGCCAGCCGGCCGCATATTTTTCAAACTGCTTGCTCACGCACCGTTGGGGGCGGCGCAACACACTCGGAGGACAGCGCTATCCACTCGCGTGAGCTCACAGACGCCCCTGATTGGCTGTAGACCACTAAGTACCTCTCATCCCTCCCATCTGAGAGAGCTCGGCCAATCAGCTCTCTCTAGACCTCCGGCTGCAAGAGGTTACAGCTTCACCCGGGAATCGAACTCGCAATCTCCGGACGATAGGGCGAGCACTTTACCACTGCGCCACTCGGAGGCCATAGCAGGAACTATTTTCAACTAAAAAAAGCCATTTTTTAAAAGCTGTTGTCTAGCTTCGTCCATTTCAGCACTGACACATTCATTACTAAGGACAAGTTTGTATTTTTTCTCCATTCCAGTAACTTTGAATTGTTTTGGCTGCGTCATGTATTGCTAGGTAGTGAACAGGACGTAAGGGTTCAGTACGATGTTCGTACTGTGGGTATCTTCCTAAACCAGAACTCTAACTTTCTCATCCCTTCTCACGCTTTAGGCCAGAACGAGGGCACCATCCCGATGGTGGAAGGCGAGATGCTGTACGTAATCGAAGAGGACAAAGGCGACGGCTGGACTCGAGTGCGCAGGAACGAGGACGAAGAGGGATACGTGCCCACGTCCTACATCAAGCTCTGCTTCGACGCCAACTCCAAAGGTGCCATGACCTATATTTAACCCCTCAGAGCTAAACCGACATGCGTAGCATCAGCGCCTTCTTCTGACTGTCCCTGTCCTCTGGCCATTTTTATAGGCCAGGACGATGGTGTATAATGTTCACATTAGGCCATTTTTGCTTTTTTTTTTTTTTTAAATAAAAAAAGTTTTTCTTTTGCATAGAAGAATGCTAGAGAGCTATAGGACAGGAAGTGGACTGAACTATTGTGTCAGTATTAATCGGCTCTTTTATTGATCATCTCTCTCTCTCTCAATGCAAGAAAGAGGGGAAAAAAAACTTTTGTGTCTATGAGGATGAGAAGGCAATAGAGCCGCCCCTGAGGTGTGCTAGTAGAAAACGCTGCTTAATCTACATTTCAAATCATATCTTTGGGTATTGTGGTTGTTTTTGTATTAAAAAAAAAAAAAGATTCATGTATGTTTATATGTCTGTCTATGGCTGAGCCACAGGTATTACTTGTTTTCGAGCTAATAAGGAATAAGGTATTACTTATTCTTTCGATTCGGTGAAGAGATTGACACTCAGCAATAATGATGTGAGAAAAAAAAATTATAGAAACTTTCAATTTTTACAGTAAATCAGACTTTCTGTACGTCAGTGTTTCAAATCCTAAAATATATGATTGTAAATATTCTACAAGCGAGCATGAACGAACAAACGTCTAGTCCAACGTTTACTCAGGTACTTATTTCTTTTTATTTCTCTAACTAACAAATATACAATTTTCCTTCCCAAGCAGTTCAAGCTAAATGTGTATAATCCTAATAAAATAAAATAAAATAAAAAAAAAACACAAAAAACAACTAGCTACATTAATTCATGCATGCTCATAACAAATTTAGCGTTGACCAGCTTTACATATTCCATGATCTCTGATTTGAGACGAAAGCTAGAGTAGTTAAAAGAGCTTCGAGCAGAATCAATTTTGCGACGTTGTGAGAATATAAAGAGGCCATCATCACCATTTTGCATGCAGTTCTTGTCCCGAGCGGGACGGCAAAACCAGTTGATGACATTTCCATAAGGATTTAAATGAGGCGAAGAAAAAAAATAAAACACATTTTAGTGATTTATGATGCTAATAGTATTAATGTGATTGCATCTGCTTCTGCATGCTTTTTAAAGTCGCTGTAAAATGAAAGCTTTCCCATTGATGTTGTTTCTTTCTTTTCTCCTGTAAAGCAATATTAGCTGTAAATTCTGCCTCACTACTTTCTAGACCGATACAGCAGGAAATATTAACACTGACACTTTTTCGATCACCTGCTACTGTAGGTGACACATTGATGTACGCTTGCGAATGAATGTAGGATAATGGTGACGAAGTATTGTTATGGGTTAGTGCAGTATTTTTGGACTGTTAGACATCATTTGAGTAGAAGACTCTCCCATCCGGGTGTGGAGAAGGTCGAGTCCTTCAGACAAAGTCATATAGTGACATCGAAGGCTGCATTAGCAATAAATCCTGCAGTCGCAGAAGCTTACCCTGAGCCTTTCGCAACAGGTTACCGTAGAACTCCGAATCGATTCTTCACCTAGATTTCTAGAAAGAAGAATTTAGGATGATCACAGCATATAATATAACCTGTCAAAGTCACATCACCTGCTTGTGGGCAAATAAAAGTGTCTTATAGTCCAGAAATTACACTATTCCAATGTCACATGTCTAACATCTTGTGTGATTTTTTTTGTTTGTTTGTTTGTTTTTCTTTGCTTTTTTATTTTTATTTTTTGTTCTTTTCTTTGCAGATCCCTAAAAGCGTTTGGCTGGCACAGGAGTGGCAGGGCAAGCGTCCTTGCGTGAAACATCCCTCCTCTTTAATGCGTAGTCAGAGAGGTGCTGTGTGAGGCCGTCTGACAGGCCGATCCTTTTTTAACACAAACTCTGAATCTCCTCTTCTTCGGGCCAGAGGCAAAAAAAAAAAAAAAAAAAAACACCTGCTCGGAAATAATGTCTGAG
>JAQMYK010000039.1:7979283-8001773 GCA_030014345.1 Clarias buthupogon | reverse complement strand
GATATGTTTTTTTTTTTTTTTTTTTGCTTGTTTTTTGTTTTCTTTTAAATGACTCGTGTGCTAATGATTTGCAGAGCTTGCTTCTCGTGTGAGCCTAGACTTTTCCGCCTTGTGCAGTAGCTGCTTGCTGTCAGACCAGAGGTCTAAACTCTATCCCTGAGAATCAGATACAGGACAGTGACGTGCTTCTAATCAAGCCGGCCAAGCTTTTCATAATAGTCCTGATCTACTGTAGTAGCTGCTGTCTTTCTCTGGCCTTCAGAAGGTTCTTGAAGATCCCTAGGGAAACCACTTTCATTTTTAAAATGTTAGGGCGGGTAAGGTGCTCGAGTTTGTTTTTTTCTAGAGATATATCATATACATTGATTCAATATGGTGTTTTTTTGTGACCAAATCTAAGAGTGAAGTTGTTGAAGCAGGCAGCTTTAGTGTTGCAGTCCTTCAGTCGGTCACTCTTTCCTCACGGAGACGAAAGCAGTACCGCCTCACTCACTCGCTTACCCGCTCATGCTCACTTTCTTCCTTGTTATATGTGTATCCACCACATTTCCTCTCTTTCTCTCGCTTTGATCTTTGTCTCTCGCACTAATAGCGTTTTTGCACTGGACACTGTGGTACCGTATGCAGCAGTACAGGTACTAATCTAAATCCAAATCTACTGGTTGAGTAAACTTGATTGTGAGGTAGTGTTAAATAGCAGAACACTTGCCTTAAAACTATGAGTAGGATTGATAAAGGAGAAATTTCTGTATGGTTTCAGTCAAACACACATTTGCTGTAGGCATGTAGTGAAGAATAAAAGACTTGCTCTCAGAGAAACACGTCCTGCGTAATAACACGTCCTGCAAATAAAAAAAATTATTTTAATGTCACTTAACGGCTACTAAATAGAAAGTCGTCTTAATAACTGTTACAAAGCCCTGACACTGGAGACTCCTTCTGCAAATAACGTTAAATTTCACCACAGCAAGGATTATCCATTTTTCTTTTTATTATTAAGAAAATTGGGGGTGTCTGTTATACAGGTCCCTGTGAACGAGTAACAATTATGTACTAGAACAAATAAATTAATATAAACATGCAAGTTGCTATTAGGGCCGGCATGGTGGCTTAGTGCTTAGCACTATCGCCTTGCATCTCCAGGATTCGGGTTCGATTCCCACCTCAGGTCTGTGTACATGTCTGTGTACATCTTCCCATGCTTGGTGTGTTTCCTCCCACAGTCTAAAAACATGCGGATTACGTTAATCACCGTCCCCAAATTGCCATCAGTGTGCTCTGCAATGGATTTTTTTCGGATATATGAATGATCCGTTACCGTACCCCACTATACAGTGAAAAAGCGCTAAAGTCCTTTGAAGTTTCCCGTCTCTTTCTTTCCGTCTTCCTCTTCCTGTCTTTTACGTTTCCTCACTTTAAATCTGTTTCCTGGTCAAGTTCTTTCTTTCTCTCCCTCCATCTTTTCCTCTTTCATTGTGTCTTTTTTTACTTTTCCTTCGTTTTGTATCTTCTTCCCCTGCCCCTCCCCTCCCCTCCCCCCCCCTCTCTCTCTCACTCTCTGTGGGCTCAGTGGCTTTGGCCATAGCCGTGTGTCGTGTAGCTGTAGTAGTGCGTTCACTCGATGTTGATGATGTTCTCCAGCTGGTGCTGTGTTTCTGCGCATGCATGCTTGCCCCGTCTCTTTGTCTGTGCCAGTCTTAAGGGTCCAGCAAGTTCTTGCCTTCACTTCCTGATGGGCGAACTTGCTTCTTAAGTTGTGTTCGTGCCTGTGGTTTACTTATTTTATTTATTTATTCATTTTCTATGGATCTGAAAGGTTTTATTTTTTTCGCCACCCGTGCATGGCCACTTGCTTCATGCTTCCTAGGTTCTTACTTTTTCTTTTTTCTTTCTTTTTCTTTTTTTTTTTTACGAAAAATCGAGATGCTTCTTTTTGATCGTCATTTCGCAGTAATTTGAGCTGATGTTAAAAACAAATAGTTACCTCATTTTTGATGGATTTTGGGCTGCTCTTTGAATCAGCCCTGAATGACTAACATTGTGGTTTATCTCCATTTATAAAGAAAGAGTAATGCAGTGCTGAGTGTGTGTGTGTGTGTGTGTGTGTGTGTGTGTGTGTGTGTGTGTGTGTGTGTGTGTGTGTGTGTGTGTGAGAGTGTGCATGCATTCTCAGTATTGTGTTTTAGATTTTCTGACTCTCTCTTCCCCTCAAGACTTTATCATAAACACCAGACTGCCAAGATATCAGAGCCTTGTAACGTCAGTGTTGATCCCAGCTGCTCCCTGTTTATTAGTAATAATAGAGCTTAATTCTACTTCAATTTTCAAAACAGAACCATTGTAAAAGGCATCAAATTTTTATGTGCAAATAATCAAATTAAAGGCCATTGTGAAATATGCTGCTGTGTCTCAATATTGGGTGTCAGATACGTCTTTAACATTTATTTATTATCAGTCATTAAAATTATTAAAGTTATTATGTTTAATATATTCTTTTCCAGAAAAAATCTATCTCTATTATCTGTAAATACAGTAATTTACACTACTGTTTCTTTTTGTCTTTAGCCAGTAGATGGCAGCACATGGCAGTTGAAGGTATACATGGCATAAATACCCAAGCCTGACCCAGGACTGCTTTCTGAGACCAAAAACCATAACCAAATGTCTAATGTAATCGTCATGTATCAAAGCCCTTGATGTATTGACTTGTGTATTGAAAAAGTCATAAATACTATGCCATAACATACTGTCAAGAATTTTAATATAATACATTTACTCATGAATACCCTTTCATAATTTCAAGACACTAAGTCATAATTATGATATGCCAATTCATAATTTGTGATCTCTTTCTGTCATATTGACACACAAAGTCAGAATTTTGATTTATGAGATATCATAATTATAAAATTCAAAGTCTGAGATATTTCTAAGACATCAACACACCAGTTTAAGATGGCAGACTAGCAAGTGAAAATATCTTGAATCCTGTAAGATTTTTCTCCAGTTTCTTAACAAATAAAATATACAGATATAGAGTGTGTAAGTCTGAGAAAGACTGCTGACTTAAGAATTCTTCAGAATATGATCATTAACACCCTTTACAAAGAGATCTAGCCACACAAGGTGCGATAGGAAAAGATTCACAAGGGACAACAGGGATGACTGCAGCATTAAGAAGATTGTCTCAAGCAAAGCCAATTCAAGATTTTGGGAGAGCTTTTCAAAAAAGTGGAGTGAGGCTGGAGTTAATGTATCGAGAGCCATCACACACCACACACAGTCCTCAGAAAATGGGCTACAACTGTTGCATTCCTGGTGTCAAGCCACTCCTGGACCAGAGACAACATCAGAAGCGTCTTACCTGGGCTTAGAAGGAAAGAACTGGACTATTAGTCATTGGTCCAAAGATGAAAGTAAATTTCGAATTTCATTTGGAAGTCAATGATAGAGAGGCACGGAATCAAAGTCCAGTAAAATCCAGCGTGAAGTTTCCACATTCTGTGCTTCTTTGGGGGCCATGTCATCTGATGTGTTTGTCCACAGTTTTTCTATCAAGTCCAAAGTCAATGCAGCTGTCTACCAGGAGATTTTAGAGCATATTTATGCTTTCATGTGCTGACAAGCTTTATAGAGATGCTGATTTCTTTTTCCAGCAGGACTTACAGTACATAATAAAGGTTTTAATGCTCCTAATTAGCAGAGATCCTACAGCTGCAGGCACTGGATTTTATATTACGCATAACACATCTATTGATTATATTCATTATGCTTTTTCAGGTGTACAAAGGGGTCTATTAAAGTTCAAATGTTTTAAAATGTTATTAAAGAAGTGATGTAAGTTGGTTTAAAAATGCACTCTAACAGAACTTGAGTTCAAGTGGTGCATTAACCAGAGCAGGGTTTAGCTGGAAGGGATTGGTCGGATATTTTTGAGAGCGCTGACAGGATTGGACCAATATTTTTTACAAAATGGGTGGGATTGATCAGAGTTTTTTGGGGAGTGAGCAGGATTGGTCAAATGTTTTATGGAAGCAGACAGGAGTTTTTTAGGGAGTACAAGTATTTTGTGGGAGTGGACTTGACTGGTTTAGCTTTATTTGGAGAAGATGGGATTGTTCAGATCATTTGAATTAGTGGGTGGGATTGTTGTAATGTTTTTATGGAAGTTTCAATGGTTGTTTTTATGGTAGTTGCTTGGATCAGTCAGACTTTTTTATGGAAATGGGGCCGGATTTGACAAAACTTTAAAAGAAGCTGAAACAGTCAAACTTTTTGTCGGAGTGGGTGGGATTGGTGAAAAACTTTGTGGGAATTCTTGTAATTTGTTCAATTTTTCGTAGAAGTGGGCGGGAGTGGTATTAATTTTTTAATTTTGAGCAAGGGAATGATGTTGGTGAATTTTTTTGTCGGTGTTGAGCGCTTGTACAAAGTTTTTTGTGCAAGTTGTTGGGATTAGTTGAACATTGTGGTAGTGGGTAGGATTGGTATATATACAGTATATATATATATATAATTATTTTTTTATTATTATTTTTTTTTTTTTTGCAAAAAGTGAATTCTTTTATTGGAGCAGACAGGATAGATCTGACTTTTTGGGGGATGAACCAGATTGGTCAAACATTTTGTAGTAGTGGCTGTGATTGATCCAGGTTTGGGTTTTTTTGTTGTTTTTTTTGGAGGAGTGGGCAAAATTGGAGAACTTTTTAAAATCCCACCTCCCACTTAATCCCATCTGTCCAAATATTTAGTGTGATTTAGTGGGAGTACGATTTTTTTAAATGTGCCTGAAAAATTGTCTAGTGTGCTCACAAAGACACTTCTGATCATTTAATCTAAATATTAACATCAACATCTCAATCATGGTATTAACATTCATTTTTTTTTAAAGAAACATTTGATAAATGATGCATGGTTATACTTAAAATTATTATTTCCCTTTTAAATACTGTTCATAAAAAATGTATACACCAGTGTATCACACACACACAGGCACACCTTGACTTGCTCTGTATGACAGACACATAGACGAATGTTTTCCTCCTGCAGAGGCCTACAATTGAGGAGGGGGGATGGAGGGGGTGGGGGGTGGTTGGAGGGATGTAATTAGTTCAGCAGGTGAAGACTGGGAATGGCAGATAAAGAGGAGAACTTACATCACTTCCTGTATTTGTCTTGAGCTTTATTTTCTAACGGTGGAATGCAATGCCTCTCAGAAGCTGAGGAATTTCAAAACAAGTCCATCAAGTTTGAATAGCTTTGTTTCTTTTTATACTTTTTTTTTTTTCAAAGATATGTTTTGCAACCCCACCCAAATATCACAAGACTCTTGTATCCCTCCCTAACCCCCTCCATTCCCCCCTGTGTTCTCCTAGGATTCATTTCCTGCCTAATTGTGGGAGTTTCTGTTCATCAGGCCAGAGAACACTCGGCTTAGAACGGTTTTAGCAGTACGGGCTTATAATAAGTCATAAAAGAGTTTCATTTAAAAAATGTTGTTAATGCTACAGTATGCTATAAGGATAGATATAGCTACAGTATATCAGGCATTCCAGGTGTATTGATATATGTTAGATAGACAGACTCGTTGCAGCTGCAGATCATTTGGTATGCATTGTTTAGACAGTTATAGACCTCTGATGAAGGAAATTTGCTTAATTTGCTGTCTACCAAAAAATGTTTAAGATATTCCTAAGTTTAACAGTAATATACTGGGATTTTTGTACCTATAAAAACTAACATGTCAGTATTGCATCACACAATTGAATGCAATCACTGATAAAAAAATATCAAAGAGAACTTAAAATGAATAAATAAATGGTCTGTGTCATCCATGTCCGAGCTGAGCTCATGTGCTTGCAAGACTCGCTCGTTCCAGCTCGCCCTGAAGAGGTCAGGAAGTGTTTCTGCAAGATAATAATCTGCTGTTACATTTAGGAAAAAAAAAAAAAAAAAAGAAAGAAATCAACCCAAATTACTACCATTTAAATAATGCAAAAGGCGTAAACATTTGCTTTTTCAAAGTTCATTTTATACATGATTTTGATGATGCTTAACTTCTCTAGCATTAATGTAAGTTTTAAAAAAAGGCAATAAATAAATAATAAATAAAAAGATTCAGCAGCCTGTGTGGACCATGCCTAGCCTGAAGCAACTTCAGTGTAATGACTTTTTGTTGAGGATGGGTCATGGTCGGGTTGCCCGAATATGTCTGCGCCTGATTAATGCATTTATTTGAGTAATAATTTGCAGTAAACAGATGAATTCATCTCAATGCCTGTGAGCAGGGGAGTCACTTTCCTGGAACCATGACATTGTGGAAGTCTGACACTTCTCAATTGAGCACAACTCCTCCCACAATCTCTCAGAGACACACTGCTTTATTCTATTTGTAGAGTTTGTCTTTCTGAAAGAACTTTGCATCATGCTTACAATAGCAGCGTCCCAACGAACGAAAAGAAATTAAAAGTAAGGAGAAAAAAGCAACAGACTCGCTGGACTTTGCAAGAAACTGTGATTTTCTCAGGCCTCTGCGGGTTTGGCACTGCTTGGCCTTTCTAAAATCTGTCAGTCAGAGCTGACGCAGATCCGCTTCCTGACTCGGTAAGATTTGTATTGTTCGGACTGTGCACGCTCCTGTATCTCCATCCACCAGCCACTTCCTGCTTCCTCTTTGACAGGAAATGCTGTGCTGCTTTCCTTCACTCCTTGTGCAGCACTCTGGACATAAATTTAACTTTCCTGCTCTGTTATTCCAAAAAGGCACATTTCTTCCACATTAGATGATGGCTGGTTAAGCATAGTTTGTGATGGAAACAAGCACGTACAGTAAGATTAGCACTCTGTCCGCCATACTGTCATGAGTGTCATTCGCTCTGACAACTATATAATGCATAAAGTTATTATGATTTAATGCAACTCCATGAATTATACGGAAATTCTATGTTTGACAAAAAATTTGCATGCTCAGTAATGTCTTTTTCCCTTTTTTATATAATGTGACTGAATTGTATACTTTGTTAAAGTAATAAATAAACAATAAAAGGCTTTATATGCTTCACTTATATGCTTCCTGCCTAATTATTTCCCTTATCAGAAAGCCTGTAAGCCTGTAGGTGAGTTAGCCTCTTACCTTTAGTGTTGTCATAGCAACTTAAGGTCTATTGCTGGTACAGGTACCTTGTCTTTGATGGATCTTACAGTAAGTTATCTGATCTTCCCTTGTTTTTTTTGTTTTTTTACAGTCTATGTGCACTCTTCTGCCAGTGCCATAGTTAGACCTCCTTTCCATTCATTTATTATTCGGGAACCGCTTGCAAATACATATGGAGCTCATGCATGGAGCATTAACACATAGAAGCAACCTACTATAATCAACACACCTAACAACATGTTTCATGGGCCAGGAGAACCCAGAGAGCCTGGAAGAAAACCCACATGGAGAGAACATGCAAAGGACCCTAACCCTGAGAGAATCCCAAGTTCAGGATCTGGAGCTGCTACACCTGTTTTGTACACCTAAAGGGCTGATTTAAGATCTGTTAAGCTTTCTTCAGGTGTTTTTTATGGGACATTATCCAATCAGAAGTTACAAGCTAAAAGTCTTAACTATCCAAAGAAACCTAAATAACATTTAAAGTACTATTTTCTAACTGTGTATTCATACTTGTTAAACTTGAGTGTCAGTTACTCACTGGAAGCCATCTGTTGCTATGCACAATGAGTCAGCCTTTATCTCATCCATCAGTGAAAAGGAACCACTACACGACCACCATTGACCAGATGGTCTTTGGGTGATGGACTATCCTCAGATCAGCAGTGGAAGTGACACAGTAGTGTGTGTGGTGCTGTGATCTCCCCAGACAAATATCTCCAGCTATCAGTCGTCATGTGGTCATGTGGTCAGAACCTGACACTGATAAAAGGCTTTAGTTTCAGTACAACCAAATATACGCTACATACTGTACACACCACCAACTCAGTGTTACTGATAATAGAAATGATCCATCACTGAAATGATATTAAATCAGCAGTGTGCTGACCAGTGAGCAAATACAGTCTTTAACTGTAAACCAGAAACGTGCCTCTGTGTGGACGGTGCAAATGATGAAGTGTATATGTTTGCACATACATAAATATACATGAGAAACAGTCATGTTTTAAGATAATAATCAAAAATTTTTAAAGCTGAAATAAATGATGAGATATAAAAGATGGACATGTTTTAGAATTATGGATAAATAATGGTTTCTATCTATTCTTATTCCAGAATGCTGCTGTATTCTCAGTTCTGAGAAATTAGATGGTTTTGATTCAATTTCTTTATCACCAGTTCAAGTTTCCCTCAAGTGGTTCTTCTAAAATGTTTCTGCAGTATCAGCTCAATCATCTGGATTTACATGATAAAAGGTCACCGTGTGAAAAGGCTCAATTTATTGACCTGCATCAAGCAAATCAACAACTATAGAGATCTACATTTGCTGGAATAACGTTAAAGCTAAACCTGTCCAGTGCATTATTAAAACCTGGAAGGAAAACCGTCAACTTTCTAGAAGAAATGTGGTCGGGATAAAAATATGAATGGAAATCACTTAACCGATTTGTGAAGGTGCATTGTACAAAACTTCAACATCAAGAAATCACTGCTATGTTTAATAGTGAAAGTAAGAGCATTTTCACAAATGCAATGAGAACACACAGGATTGGGACTTAACTTTTGAACTTTATGTCCGAAAGAAAACCACTTCTTAGTGGTAATCAGAAAAATCAGAAAAAAAGCTTCAATTTGGTAGAAAGCATAAGTCCAGATAAGTCCAGATTGACCCTATTCCAGAGCGAAGGGAGCACTAGGGTAAGAAAGGAAGCACATGAAACGATGCACCCATCATGCATACAGTAGTTCCCACTGTACAAGCCTTGGCAGGTAAATGTTATGGTTGCTTCAATTGGTCAGGTCTAGACTCTGCAATGTTGAGTCAGCCGATGACCTGAATGATCAGGTTATCACATCAATGCATTTTTTCTTCCCTCACGGCATGGCCATATTCAAGGATTCAGATTGTGAAAGAGTACGTAGTTCTGGGAGAATAAGGAATCATTTTCACAAATAAACTGGTCACCACATTGCACACTGTAATCAAAGCTAAAGGCCATTAAATGAATCCTAGGGCGTTGCCCTATTTCGCCATGATGTGGTGATAGACATCTATTTAAGATCTATGGAAAGACTCTCTGGTGTCACTACTTCATAATGTATAAAAGTTTTTTTTTTATTTTTTATCTTCTTACGTTTAGGACAAACAGACAGAAAAAATAGAGTCTGGTGAGGAAATGGCTGTTTATAGCTGCAAAATCACATAAGTGGTAACAGGAACTGACCTTTTTCACGGGCGCTTCACAACATTAAACGTAACTTTAACTAAACATAAATCATGAGGTGACATACTCTAATAATGAGTCAGTTTGAGGTGATATAAGGGATAAAATACTTCAGGATGCTATTGGAAAATATACATTTTACACCAAGCGGTCTAGATTCTTAATTCCTTACATGTTTAACTACTTCAGCTATGAAGTACGACTTGTTATGAATTACGCATTTGAGAAAGGACTGGGAACTGGGATGAGATTTAACATCTTGAGATGCTGCTGGTTCTCTACCGCACTGGGTATACCCATGTAAAATCCTAATATGAGGATCGTTGTGTATTACTCTTTTGCTGAGCTTCTACTTATTTGAAGACATTGATCACTCATTTACATTTAGGCATTTGGCAGACGCTCTTATCCAGAGTGACTTACTTTTTTGGTTTTTATCTCATTACACATCTGAGCAGTTGAGGGTTAAGGGCCTTGCTCAAGGGCCCAACAATGGCAACTTGGTGGTTGTGGGGTTTGAACCTGGGATCTTCCGAACCGTAGTCCAATGCCTTATGTCTCGGGGGGCCTGGAGTATATTCCAGGAGACTTAAGGCACGAAGCAGGGTACACCCTGGAGTGGGTGCCAATCTATCACACATGCTCATTCACACATTACCGGCAATTTGGGAACGCCAATTAGACTCATCTGCATGTTTTTGGACTGTGGGATGAACCCGGAGCTCCCGGAGGAAACCCATCAAGCACGGGGAGAACATGCAAACTCCATGAACGCAGAGCCTAGACGGGAATCGAACCCAGATCCTGAAGATGCTGTGTCCAGCAAGACACAGAACTTTTGTTGGACAAAAATATCGATAGATAGATAGATAGACAGACACTACTACTACTACTATTAATAATAATAATAATTACTCCACAGATACTTCAGGAGCTTTTTCTGGAGGTATTTTCCTGTGCTAGGGTAAAGCCTGTGCTTTAAAAAAAATGTTCACAAATTATTTCAAGGAATAAAAAAAAAGTTCTTAGAAATCCTCCTCTACGTGTTCTTATAAGGCTGCTTCACACACACACACACACACACACACTGCTGTGTGGATTAAAACTGTGTGTGAGGTGCTTCAGGCAGGATGGAGCCTGTTCTCCACACTGGGTTTATCAGTCCCAAACACACACAGGAATTCCGGTTTGGGAATGACCGTCCGATTCCCAGCTTCCACAGGAAGGCAGAATAAAAAGCAGCTCATCGTTGGTGAAGGCGAGTCATTTTCCTGCAGTCCAGCTTCAGGCACAGAGCTCACAGCTTCTCTCTCCACCTCCAGCCTCACTGGCCTCGGACATTACACGGCTACAACAGGTAAAGTAACCACTCACACACACACACACACACACTGGGGTTTATTTCTCACACTGTAGTTTGTAGCTTTTAGACCAAAACGCTGAGGAAACGTTAACGACAGAAGATAGAAGCGACTTCCTAATGACACTAGGATTTAACTGTAGCCTGTTATAAATTATAACAAGCGATATATTTTTAAAAAATCTTTCTGTCTTTTTGTACTTTTCTATCGCACAATCAATGTTAACACAAAAGAAATGTATTTTACTTAAACTAGTACAAGTTCAGGGCGGAAAGTTTGAAAGCGTTCATGGATGCAGTAATTCGGTTTCCGCCTCCTCGTGGCGGATTTTAGTACTGCACAACAGTTGGCAATTATTATTATTATTTTTAATCAGGCGTTAGCTATTTATTAACTGATGTTCGTTTTCCCACTTGTCACAAGTTTTTGCCAATTTCTTCTGAAAAAATATAAATAAATAAATAAATAAATATACTGACCGCAGTTTGCTTTAGAAGTATCTAAATGTTCAGGACATTTTAGTATAGCAGTTTTGTATTTAATAATAATAATAATTATTATTATTATTATTGTTGTTGTTATTATTATTGTTGTTATTATTATTACTATTATTATTATTATAGTTGTTGTTGTTGTTAATAATAATAATAATAATAATAATAATAATAATAATAATAATATAGTGAATGCTTTATTTAAATTTTGATTAACATATCTTCCATTTCTTTCTTTCTTTCTTTCTTTTTTTTTTTTTGTACAGGAGGTCCCTGAGCCACTGAGCAGATGAAGTGTGATCTAATATCAGAGAATCTGGCCTGCTTCCCAGCTCATTATTACTTTTGGTACGCGCTAGGCCTGCCTCAAACTCGTACCGTGAGTAATAATGCACTGTGGCAGGCATTAAGCTACCTGACAGTAAAAGATGAGCATCCCGAAGACGATCAGCTTACTGTTCAAGTGTTATTGCAATTTTTTTTAATGAACAAGTGCATGAATTAGTTTTTTTTAAGCTCAGTTTTGTTTTCAGGTAAAGTGCATTTTAATGTGTAGCTTACACTTGATACAAACTCTATTATTATTATTATTATTATTATTATTATTATTATTATTTGTATAGTATTATGTAAAAGTTTTGGCTTATACACACCATGTCTTAATATTTGAGGTACAGTATAGGAAAAGTCATGTATTTTCATAAATAGTTTTAATTAATTATTTGGACTTGGAATATGGATTGATATACTGTGTGTGTGTGTGTGTGTGTGTAGTTAAATACATGTTAAATATATATAACAAGGATGATATGGACAATAATACTGCTGCTAGTTCATTTTATACTTCATGTTTCACTCATACTGCGGCATATTTTTACCTTATTCTAGTTTTTAAGGAATATATTTTTTACTATAATTACACTTTGCACATTCTGCATATTATGTATTATTTATATATTTATATACATCTATTTTTAATTATATTTAATTGTAATTTTTTTTATTTGTAGATGTGTACATTTCATCATAAATTTTTATATTATACATTTTTCTTATGTTCCTTTTGTTGCAGTAAAAATCTTCCTATACAGTTGTATAGGAACAAATCTGTTATACTATAACCGTTGTGAGCATTTCACTGTATATTATACTGTGTATGGTTGTGTACCTGGCAAATAAAATTTGAATTTGAATTTATCTATTTTACAAATGTTTTTGATGGAACAGATTTCCTCCTATCTGAACAATAGCCCTGGTATTACTAGGTACTGCATGGAAATGAAAATATCTGACACAGCACGTTATGAAGTTTTTTTTCTTTCATTTTTATCTTATATCTTACTGATTTAGTCATTCATATTAGCAACTTATTATTAAAACATAATTAGGAGCATCATGTTCTTTTTTTTTTTTTTTTTCCAGTAGACGAGGTCAAAAATAAGCCCTCTAAATCCCAAACCCGTACACTGATCAGTGCGCTGTAAAGTAAAACCCACATACTGTAGCACTACTGTTATTCTGGAACACTACTGAGTAGGTGAGTAGGTTAATGTACTGTAGAGGCTTCCGTAGTTATGACGTCACCTGGTTACACTGTTGATAGCAACCAGTGGAGAAAATGAAGCCGCGCGCTTCTGCAGGTTCATTCGTTTAATTCCGCGCTGAACATGGACGCTGAGGGTCTGGACGCGGGGATGGACATGGACCAGGACCAGTCTGGGGACAACAAAGACCTGAGGACAAGCGACGTTTACAGGGTGGATGAAAATCTGCCGAAACGTTTCAACAATCCTGATTATTTTAAAGGCTACAGGTGAGGTGAAGCAGCTTTACAGCAACTAAGTTAGCTAGATTAAGTTATCCGGCTAACCAGGACTGATCCGTCCTGAACTGATTCATGTTTTTTGTTCATCAACTACATTATATATATATTCATGCAGAATGCACTTAATAAAGTTTAGGGGGAAAAAAAACTCAAAGTAAAGTCTAAATGTAGTCATGTATTTTTTTTAAAACTGTTTTTTTATCTAATGCAATTAAATTAGTCATGTTCTCATAGGGAAAAAGAAACTTTAAAATTTATCTATGTAAAACTGATTTAGGTTTGTGGTTATCGCTGTGGCCTTGCACCTTCGGGGTCTGGGTTCGATTCCCGCCTCGGGTCCGTGTGCATAAGGTTTGCAGATTACCCCAGGGCTTGGTGGGTTTCCTCCGGGTTCTCAAGTTTCCTTTCCTAGTCCAAAGGCATGTAGGTTAGAGTAATTGGTGTGTCCATAGTGTGTGTTTAAGCGTATAACCTTCCAGGGTGTACCCCTCCTTGTGCGTTAAGTCTCCTGGAATAGGCTCCAGGCCCCCCCGTGACCCTGTATACAGGAATAAAGCCGTGAAGACGATGAGATGATGATACTGTAAATCTGAGTTGGACTGAAAACGTAGTTCATAATCTATAAATGTGCAATATCACACAATAGTATGTGACTTGATTTCTAACCATCATTAGGTTAGTTATCATTGTTAGGAAGATGATGAGGAAGATGATTTTGTTCATGCCTTCTAGAAGGGCAGAAGAGAAATCTGATTTTACTGTATATGAGTTTTTGATTAATTACTTCAGCATACTGCAGTTCGCTCATCCCCAGGTTCAACACTGCAGTCTGATGGTTGGTGACAAATTCTCCTGATTCTTGATACTCTTTTCCATTTATGAACTTCATCAGATGGTTTAAACTGAAATGTGAATAATAACATGCCAGTGGTCAATCAAGTGATGTATAGTGCACAGTCATTGGATAGAAAAGAGAGGAAGAGTAAAGAAAAAAAATAGGTCTGTTTTTCTCACTAATGTAAATATGTAAAATACATCAATTAAATAAAGATAATACTCAAAGTATAGTAACAACATACATAATATATTATTCACTTTTAAAATGCCTTTGCATAACAAGTGCCTGAAGGTGAGACACATTTTTTATATACATTGATATTACCGTAAGCTACCATTATGGACAAATCACATACATTTAATATTCAATCATGTCTAGGTAATATCATTTGACATGACATATTATGCCAATATATAAAGAATGTTTCATGCTTAGGCAACACAGTGGTGAAGTGGGTCAAAGGTTTGATTCCTGCCTCGGTCCGTTTTGTACGCTGGTATCCTCCTACAGTCCAAAGACTTGCAGATTAATCCAGTTGGCTTTTCCAAATTCCTCGTAGTGTGTGTGTATATGCTTGTGGCCTATGATGGACTGGCACCATGTCTATGGAGTACCCCGCCTAGTGTTCCGAGTCACCTGGCCGTACCTCCGGCGGCCCTGTACAGTATAAGCAGTATAGAGAACGAGTGCGTGAGTGATTAATGGTCGTGTGAAAAATTAACATGTTAAAGAAAAAACAAATATGTAGAAATAAAAGCATTACATATGAAAAATGAACATGATGTCTGGATCAATAAAGCAGTCCATCTAGTGAGAATTAAAGTTAAGCCCTGATTTATTCATAGCTGGAAGTCTATTTGCAATTTAATACTGTATTAATAAGTTATTACATTCAGCCTAACATCTTGTATTTATGTTCTACGTTCTCACAAATAACATCCTCATGTCATCTGTTTCTTAGTTATCTTTGAACTCCCAAGTAGATTCACCCCATCACTGGTCCTGATAATAGCCCGGGGCCCGATTGAGCAAAACTGGCTGTTCTGTCTGTGTGTGAGGAGCTTAATCCTGTTTGTCACCCAAAAATTATAGTTATCACTTTGCATTAAGTGTGGTTAGCTGCCCTGTGATCCATGATCCACGTTAAATGCTCCTGGATGCTGGATGGGTGGACATTTCAGAAATTAGTTATCTTATGATTTTTTCACTTGTTCAATTTTCCCTTGCAGTAAGAAGAGCCACCCACTGTACCAAACAACCAACCAGCTCTACGGCGGCAAAAAACCTACAGTTCATGAAATGCCGGTAACTATCCTGTGTGTACTGTAAAATAAATGTTTTTGTCCTAATTATAAACAAGTGTGTCAGTTGTTCTGTTGTTCATCTGTTATTTCAGACGAGCTTCCATGGAAGTCGGAGCAAGTTTTCAGACCTCATCCTGCAAACTGGAACATTTCGAGATAACGGCTTCAACACGTCGATGAAAAAGAGCCGGATCACCGGGCCAAATCACATGAGCATGCGCCAGGACAGAATCATCTTCCATCATTTATACCACACTGGAGGAAATGATCAAGCAGAGACTAATACAATTTAAGACTAATGGATTGTTTTTCTCTGATATGAATAAAAAATGCATTGTAATGAATTTAGTTTGCAACTAAATAGATATTGTTGCCTGCCTTATTATGGATGTGTCAGTAAAGCGGGTTTAAAAATGTAGCCCTAGTATACAAACTGTATTAGTCCAAAAGTCACATACAGTACTGTATTTAGTGTACTTCTACTTACAACCACTAGTGGTGCTGTTGTACTTCATTTTAAAAGATCACCCTAATAACAAATATTCCATCCATGTGGTTGAGTAGAGTTGTTTTATTTGGTGTTAAAGTCCAGTCAGTGCACGCATTTGCTGTATAATATGTACACAGACTGGAGGCCATCAAAACATTGTTCATGAATTATAAAAGCACTTTTCAACCCACATGTGAAGGTACACCAGACCAACACAGAATGAAATACAGAAATAAAATGAAATGTTGTGAGAAAACAAACAATGTATAGCAACGGATACAACCCCTGGCCAAAATGATGTAACTTTTTGACTTCTTCACAATTACACCACATCACAGATATGAGAAACAAATTTTTGTTTAATAGATGGAAATTATAGCTCTGGAGAAACATTTCTAAAACAAATTAAATGTTAACATTTTAATCAATGGTATAAAAATGGAATCGGTCAATATTAAGGAAAAAATAATGGCATTTCCAAACCAATTACAGACACAAGTCTTAAAGTGCTAATTAGTCTGCAGTTCACAGACGTTAACAAGCCGTTGGTCCTGACTAACTGAAAGGAAAGGCTCCCGCATGAGAGCTGCCAGTTAAAACAATGGAAAGCATTATGAAAAAATATATATGATAAGAAAAACAATCTAACACAGTTTGATGCAAGGTGTTGGTAGTTCCCAGTCAACTACTGGAATAAAAATAAAACATACATGGACATACATAGAGAAGAAAACGTCTCAGCAGGAATTGTTGGTTGTCAAAACATTATGGTGATGTTAATTTGTCAACGTTATGGACACTGGGACACCTCTAGGACACCTTTGGTATCGGGTTGTTTTTGAAAGTTGCCATTATATGTTGGCCAACTTTGACTTCATGACATTGAGGTAACCTTGAACAAATGACTCCGATGTAATCTTGCGAATACATCAAAACAATATTTTTATCTAGCATTCATGTTCATCTCTCAACTGAAATATATTAATGTAATGCTTATATTGCTCATAATAATTTATTTTTTTGTTGCCAACTTCGTGTTTTTTTCTTTAAAAAAAAAACAAATGACTAATGTCAGTTCCTGCTATTATACTGTACCTCCATGGCAGTTGCTATGCAAATCATGTGTGCTGACGTCATCAATATGGAAATTAACACATGATGTCTTTTTGCCACGACACCGAGCCGATGACATGAGCAGGTTTTACACTCATTATTATCTAAACACATTTTTTCTCTCATACACACTTCCAGAAATTTTCTTTTCATTTTGTGAAGCTGCTTTGAGACAATGACCATTGTTAAAATCACTATATAAATAAAGTTTAACTTAAACGCCCAAAATCAGTTCTGTTCTGTGAAACCAGATATGATATATTCCAGACCTTGTGCACACATCATATTATTTATCCCGATCATTAAAGTCATTCTAACTTCATGGCAAACCATGTTGCCCCAATGTTGCATGACATTGCAGCATAATTACAGCTATGAGACAACGATCATCTGTTAGTGTTCCTGTTGGGGCAAAAAAAAAACTTTTTTAAAATTGCACAACCAAACAAATGAAAATCAAATAAGCACAAACAGGAGTCACTGTGATAGATCTGTAGGAAACAAGCCAAAATGAAAAAGTTGCCCCCCCCCCAAAAAAAAGAAGAAAACAATGTAACAGTCGAATGAAGGAAAACAGTGATAAAGTGTTTATGATTGGAAGAAAGTGTCATTCAGTGATCGATCAAAAATCTGCATCGACCAGGGAGAGGATGCTGGAATTTTCTTTACATTTAAAACTGACTGTTTTCTTCTGATTTAATTTCCAGACACATGTACAGTATAATATGTGGTTGACCAGTGGGGACGACAACCATTGCAGTCAATGATTATGTGCATAATACATTAAAATGTTGGGCATTTTCTTGTTCCACTGATAGTAAATAAGTCATTTTTACAATAATAATAATCATAATAATAATAATGATAATAATGCATCTTGTCACAGAGCAAAGAGTACAGTATTGAAGAATTTCTTTAAGAAAGGCATATGAACTCAATGACATGGTTGATTTCAATCTGATTGAAAAAAAAATGCAAAATTGACCTTTCAACTGTTGTTTGAGAAAGTATTCTTGATGGAGAAAATTTTGATGTTTTTCATTAGTGAAGTCCGTGCGTCAACGAATTCAAGACGCCACAAATCCCAGAGGAAGAGCAAAAATGTCATCTGATTTTTTTGTGTTTTTTTATTTTAAGATTGACTGATTCCATATTTTCTGGAATTTCCATAAATTACTTGATCTGGAAAAAAATTATACCACTAATTACAATAGTTGAATTAAATTGTTACATGTTATACCTGTTTGTTTTCTACGAAGTAATTCTTACCAGGGGTTGTATCAAATACTCTAGACAAACCCTCTCTCTCTCATACACACACTCACACACAAACCTGAGCCAGGCTGTGGGAAACATGACTCTAAACAGACTTCATCATCACTCCTGGCTGTTGCTAACAGTAAAAACAGGGGTGGCAGGTGAACAGTAGTACAGTATTAAGGGTTTTGGTGTCGTCTCTTTTTTTCCTGTTTGCCCTTGAAGCTTGTGAGCAGCAAAATAATATTTATTGTCCAGCGGTCTGGATTGTCAAGTCCCCACACCTCCATATTAGTCAGAAAGTAAAAGGCACTTTAAAACATCGTAACAAAATCCAGTGTATTGTATTATATAATCATACACTCAGGTGATCAGAAATGACGGAATGCAAAGGCTGAGGAGTGTATACTCCAAAGAGTGGCATTTTTCAGACCATTTTGCTTCTTCAGGCTCACAAAAAAAAAAAAAAAAAGAAAGAAAGAAAAAAAAAAAAAGCTGGCCGGTGGCGTGCGCCAGGCTTAAGGTTGTCATGAAGCAAAAGTCAAAGAGTCATGGCAAGAAGTTTCTGTAGCTCTGAATAAAAACTGACTTAGTTGCATAGGCAAGAAAGAAGTGGCTCCTTCCTTCCACACAAAGGAAAAAAATTAACTGGCATAAATATATATATATATATATATAGAGATTTTTTAAAAAACAAATAGGCCTTCTTGTCCACATGGAGTTAAATCAGAAATCAAAAGATCAGGAAAGGCTTGGGCGTGAGCAGCTGTTGAAAGCCCTGGTGGTGGAATGGTGGTGGAACAGTGTGTGGAGCTCTACAGCTCTGTGTCCTGATATTCTTGTGTGTTATGATAGTAGCCGTGTTTGGTCGGGTCTCCTAACCGTTGTCGGTATTCTTCCTCACACATGTCCTCTTTGTAGGGGCAGGCAGAGATGCTGTCCAAGTAGGGCACTTTGGAAGGAGGGGTTTGAGGTTCTGGTTTCGCGCTGGATCTGTGAACAGAGATACAGGGGTAGACGTGGTGACATCGCACAATATGATATATGAAAATGGTGATATTGTATGATTACATGCAAAAATGCCACTTTTTACATATTACTCAAATAAGTTGAAAACATAAACAAAGTTCTCCAAGAGTGACAAAATCTACGTCCTCCAAAAAGATAAAGTTGGGCTTTAATTATTTACATTGATATTGTCAGTTTCATGCTCTTATCCACTATTTATCGGTTTGTTTTTTTTCATTTTCGGATGTCAGATGTCTTGGTGAATGCAGCCTTAGCCTAGCATTCAACACACCACTGTTGCCAATGAATCAAGGACAGGGACTGGAATAAGTGGACATGACACCACAGTCCCAAAGCTGCATTCTTTATTTGGGTCATGGAAACATTTCTTACTCCTGAGAGGAAACTCAGTGCTCTTACCCAATAGGCTGTGGTCTGCTGTGGTCCAGTTTGGGGGACTTTACAGGGACGGCGTAGATGTCTGGGTTCTTCTGAGCAATCTCCAACTAACAAACAGTGTATTATTCATAATTCATATTAGTATTTACCTTTTAAAAAGTAAATTTACTTAACTTTCACACATGATCCTTACCCTGGCATCCTGAGCCTGCTGTAGCTCCATCACCCTTTGTGCTCTTGCGAATTTGTCCATCTTCTCGAAGGCTTTCAGCTTGCCCAGGAACGACCTTTGTGAAGGGTCCTCAGGGCTCGGTTCTGGAGGCTCGAGATTCTTGATGGGGCTGTCCATCAGAACTTTGGGGGCTCTGGGGACAGAAGTGGGCTTCAGTGCTTTGGGAGGTGGAACAGGTTTTGTGATGCTGGGGGAATTTTGGACGTGATGGTGCTCGATGTTTTCAGGGTTGCTGGCATTTGGTTCTCGTGGCTGGTTGAAGTGTCCGTGTGGGGATTCACCTTGAGCCAGTGGTTTCACCTGAGTAATAAATGAACACTGCTTTAGAGTCAGTAAAATCTTGGTAAGCCTTTTCTTAAAAAAAAAATCTGAATATTTCCCTTTTACCAGAAGGACCAGTTAATGTGGTACTGTAAATTTTTATAAATATTCTAAAGCTTTGTCATTCATTACCCCAACAAATGACCTTAAATATGCTATCGTAGCAAAAAGTGCATACAGTAGGCTATAACACCCTCTTTACTTTTGGAGAGAGTGTAAACTAAGTAAGCACTTCCCCCTTTATTTTGGTCTGCCTGCTCTACGGGACACACAGCTCACCTGGATGACTGCAGGGCTGGCTGACCGGCTGACCTTGGGTGGCTCAGGGAGGAAGGTGGACAGTACAGGAGGGCTGGTCTCAACCGGCGACTCTCTGCTCACCACACCCATGCGGGGGTTGAAGCGAATCTCTGGGCTGGACTTCCTGAAGAGCTACAGGGCAAGCAGAAGATCACACATTACTCAAGGATGGTCTGTTTCGAGAGACTCTTTCTCTCTCTCACACACACACACACACACACCACAAGATGACTGCACAGCCGGGGTCATCAACTGCAGTCCAATTTAAACCCAGGAATTTTTTGTCACCAGGCCAAACTTCATGAAATACTTGAGTAGCGCAAAATCCCTCCGTTTCTAAACTTGCCTTTATGAAGGCAGTTTATCAGTCTAGAGACTAGAGCAGAAACATTAGCTCAGAAAGAGGAGAGTTTTCAGATTTTCATAGCTTTTTCATATTTTTTTTATGATAATAAATATTATCAATATAATTTGCTTAACAAAATATTTTCTTTGCTTCACATTCATAACCTTTCCCATCTCTTGAGAATCCATGGCGCTAGTCAAAGTGGTAACATGTGGTGAAGCTGTAAAACGAAACAATCACTTCAAATTCCTTTAATTAGTAGCTGTATTTTATGTTTAAGCATTAAAATGTAACGATAATGATGTATATTTCTCCAGATGTTTTGTAAGTTTTGGCAATTTCTCTGTGAATGCTTCGACTGTCAGTCACGATTGGTGTAATTACAACCATTAAACAGGAGGGGGCAGAAGAGCCTGTGTTACTCCAGAGTTTAATAAACTAAGTGAGATAGGTATTCCACTGATTTCATGATCATGATGCTTACAATGATCTGAACAAACGGTAAGAGAAACACCCTGAAACTAAGTGTGTGTGTGTGTGTGTGTGTGTGTCATATTTGCGTTTGTATTATTTGTTTTGTAGAATGTTTGTGAGTGGTGTGTTTATACTGTATGTGTATGTCAGTTCCTAAAAGCTGTAGAGAATTGATGGCCTATGTGTTCATTTTAGCTGTGTATGTGTGTGTGTGTGTGTGCTTTCAGACCTCCTCTGGCATGACCGGTTCAGAGGATCTGCTGATAGCTGACACACGCTGACGCTCTAGCGAGTCATCAGGCTCGTTATCCGTATAGGCTCCTCCCTCGTCAGGAGTGTCATCGTAGTCGCTGGTCACACGGTTGTCGATGCTCAGATAGTCGGCGCTCATCGCCGATAGATACGACATGCGGTCGTCGTGGAGATCAAGGTCTCCCTCGGCCATCCCGTCCAGCTAAAAGAGACACATGATGGATCTTGGGTACAGACAGGAGTGCAAACAAGAAAACAAGCCACACGCACACACACACACACACACATACACACACACAGAAACACACACAACAAAAGCAAAGCTGTAGAGAACAATCAAAGAAAAATGAACAGCACAGGAAGAAACAAAAGAGGTCTAAATATGACTAACTAATGAATACTAAGAAGGAAAGCAAATGCATGGAATGATGATGAAAATATACTAATACTAGTGATTTCTGAAAGTGAGTTAATGAAACAGATGAAGGAAAGGATACCGAAAGTATAAGATGAAGTGAAGGATGATGGAGAAAGACAACGTCTGGTGTTTACCTTGCCCTCTGAGACCCACACAGCCTGAGTCTGCTGCTGGCGAATGCAGTCTTTCACACTGCCATACCATGCATCATTGGCTGCGTTCAGATCAATAACAACTAGCACAGTAAAGAAACAAGAAGTGGGGGAGAGAAATGAAGATGTTCGATCTGAGCACCTTGTTCTGCAGATTCACCTATTGACCTGTTTAGTTAACCACATTTCCACTGACTGCTAAAATCACTAATTTTCCAGAAGCATGCTGAGCATGAATATCAGACACAAGCTAATATCAAATGGAGAAACTCTATTCAGTACTGTCTTTAAATATACTGTGTAGCCAAAAAAAAAAAGTCACCATTTCAGGAAGGGCAAATTTTTCTGGCACTGTTGCTGGTATTTTGGCCCATTCGTCCATACAGATCTCCTCTAGAGCAGTGATGTTTTGGGGCTGTCGCTGGGCAACACGGACTTTCTACTTCCTCCGAAGATTTTCTATGGGGTTGAGATCTGGAGACTGGCTAGGCCACTCCAGGACCTTGAAATGCTTCTTACGAAGCCACT
>JAQMYK010000039.1:7955477-7971253 GCA_030014345.1 Clarias buthupogon | reverse complement strand
CTCGTCTTCCATCTTCACTTTTATTTCTTTGTTTTTGTTGTGACTGGCAGCGGAATTGCACGCAACATACATGGATTATTATTTTTGTTGTTGTTTTTAATGACCCGCCCCAACCCGCCCCGCAAATAAAGCGACAATTTCTTTACCCGCCCCAACCCGACCTGCGGCCGCGGGTTAAAAGACGACCCGCGCATCACTAGTACACACCTACAGGTATCGGTCCAGTACCAAGTTTCTTGGGTTTCTAATCTGTATAACAACCAAAACCTATTAGTAGATTTAGTACAGTATGTTTGACCGTAGCACACTGAGCTGGCATACAAGAAAACCTGAACAGAAATGCTTTCATTCATTATCATAGCATCACAGCAGTCAAATCTGAAGAACTGTATCTTATAACACATTAAACATCCCTCGACATGGATCTGTTTTTCCTGCTGCACATGCTGTTGCAATAGCTCCTAGCTAACAGGGTTTATCTTAAGGCTATTCTTAGACCCTAATATTTTGTACCACCATGGGACTTTTTAATGGAGCTTAAATGGGCAGTAGTAGCTCAGTGGGTTAAAGCCCTGGATTATTGATCAGAAGGTTGGTGGTTCAAGCCACAGCTCCACCAATCTGCAGCTGTTGGGCCCCTGAGCAAGGCCCTTAACCCTGTCTGCTCCAGGGACACGGTATTATGCTTGACCCTGTGCTCTGAATGTGAAGTAAAGTATTTCACTGAGCAGTAATCTATACTGTATGTGACAAAAAGGCTTAAAAAAAAAAAAAAAACTAAATTAGGAAACCCTTGTTCTATCTTAATAAACTTAACAATGGTGTCACTATGTTGGGTAATAACATTTGTTTGTGCATTAAAAAACCATGCCCCGTTGGTTCGTTTTTGTGCCAGTTCTTGATCCTGTGTCGTGAAAAAAAATGCAATCTGTTAGCACGTGTTAATTACTTGTACCGGGTAGAAACTCATTAAATGTAAAGAGCTTTGACACAAAGGTTTTTAATCAGCAAGCATAAACAACAACGATAAACCTTCACATGCATAGGTTTAGCCTCGTGCATGGTGTGATAAGCAGAGGATAAGCAGAGTACAAAGAAGAATATTTGTCAAACTCCATGTCAATGTTCAATGTTTAAAAAACAAACAAACTGCAAACTTGAGTCAGTAAATCTATACAGTAAACCTACAGTACTCACCCGTACAGTTCTTCATCCTCAGGACTTGGCCGCACCAAAATTCTGGGTGTTTTTCTGATCGGTGCTGAAAAGCAATACACATGATGATGCCATTAGTTTTGGTATAACATCTCTTCTTCTGTCCATCTATTGGGGTCTGGGATTCATATATGCAAAGCCACACTTATAAACACTTAAACACTTAAAATCTTAAGTAATGTCAGGAGAGTCTAAAATGGTTTACCCAGCCTGGTCAAAAGATACTGCCCCTGAAATGACTGGTATTGGCTTAAGAACCATCCAGTGCATTATTAAAATGTTATTATTAAAACCACTTGTTAGTGAGACTAATCGGGAACAAAGGCTTCAATTTAATAGACAGCATAAACATTGGACTTTGGAGCAATGGAAAAAGGTTGTGTGGTCTCATGAGTCCCGCATGAAGCACTGTACAAGTCTCTGTAGGCAGTGTTATGATCTGGGGTTAAATCAGATGCTCAGGTCTAGGCTCAGCAATAGTATGTGGCAATAGAATGTAGTCAGCTGACGACCTGCATGTACAGAATGACCAGGTTTTCATATCAATGGATTTATTCTTTCCAGATGGCGCAGGGATATTCCAGGACTCAACTTGTGCAAGAGTGTTTCTGTGAGTATGAGGAATCATTTTCACACATGGACTGGCCACTGTGCATAATGCATACTGTAACCAGAGCTTAATGCAATGGAATGCTTTTTTTTTTGTATATTCTGTGAGTATAGTGTATGTCTCATTGTACAGAACTGTACAGGTGTGTGTCAGATTGCATAATGATGAAAAATGGCATCAAGTTAAAAAAAACTACAACAAACAATTGTGGGAAAAGTACAGAAATGAAACAAGAGAATGTTTCTTTTAATACCTAATATAATGTTTTTCGTTAATGCCAGCAATATCTGCAGCTTGGGAGTGTTGAATAAGCATTGTTGTACATTGTCCATTGTCCTGTATTTACAGAAACAGGCTGTACTGTACCTGGAGGCTCCTCTGGTGGATCTTCTCTCTCTACCTGCACTGCTGGTGGCTCGTTTCTGACTTTGTAAGGAGACAATGGTGGACCCATCTTAGCCAGTCTGTTCGTGGGCTCGTCTCTGAAAACAAGAGCAACAAGACTTTAATGGAAGGTTAATCTCCTGAGTAGTTAGAAAGGTTTCGTGCACAGCAAGTTTAATTGAGAAAAAGGGTTGACATTGATTTCAGACCAGTCTCAGATTTTATTTTTGCATTCTATTAACTGGTGTAATAGGTAAAAAATTCCCTTGTGCTCATGATACATTTAGAAGCTAATTGTACTGTAATTTAACACCATTTCATTACGTTACATGCATGTGTGACTAAATACCCAGGAGGCGTACAGAAAAGCTGAAGCACAGCGGCATGAAAATCCTGAAGTCAGACCATTTTAAACTGTACAGTTTTAATAATTCTGTTTATTTTATCTCACAGGAGAGGAGATATCACGATCATGCTATCAGGGAAACGTTCAGTATACTGTAACAGCACAAATCCAAGTGCGATATTGCTTTCATACAACAGTTCCACATAGACCATTAATTATCAAAAGATTATGATTGGTTTGTCTATTGATTATTGTTTGGTGTTGATTTACTTTATATTTCCACTAGAATATCAGGTAACATCTGGATTCCGATGTTGAACCCCAAATAGCGTTAAACAGAAAGCTTCCCACTTATTCCTCATGCCGTTGATCAGGGGTTAGAGAAGGATATAGGATCCAGACTTGTGTTGGGTACTAGCTCGAGTCAGCCATTAACAGAACAGCATGGCGGCTTGACAGACAGGCAGCCTAATGTTTTAGTTGGCAGACATAGCAGAAAGTGCTTACGTGACTGGTTTTGAATGTGAGTTTTGGCAAGCAGCTGCTCTCCCCTCTTTCCAGTACCGTGAATGGTACCGACCTACTTTTACTCCTGCTGTGACCGACAGTCAGTGTAATTAATGATAGTTAGATCACCTGTGACGTGGAGTGATACATATAGTTAAACATCCCAATGCTGTTACCGTCTATCACCACTCGTGGAATGCCTCTTGTCCAATCAGATTACTTGGTCATAACTAACTTTATAATATATATCCTATATCATATAATATCCTATGCCGTAATCACAATTATATAATAAAAACGCTCACTCACTCACTCACTCACTCACTTTTTTGTACCGCTGATCCTGTACAGCATTGCAGGAGACCTGAAGCCTATCCTAGAGGACTCAGGGTACAAGGTGTGGTACATCCTGGACAGGGTGGCAATTCATTGCGGAGCACATAAACAATTTGGAAAAGACAATCAGCTTGCATGTTTTTGGATTGTGGGAGGAAACCCACCAAGCACAAGGAGAACATCTCCTCCAAACTCCATCAACACATTTAGATTTTTGCATTTGGCAAACACCCTTACCCAGAGTGACTGACATTTTAACCCTATTGTAATAAAATGTTGGGGTTAAGGGCCTTGCTTAAGGGCCAAACAAGGGCAACTTGGTAGCGGTGGGGGTTTGAACGTGGGATCTTCCGATCACTAGTCCAATGCCTTAACCACTGAGTGCTAACCACAACATAACGAAAGTAATTGATTTGATGTAGAACTCAGGAAGTTTTTTTTATGAACACACCAGTCTACACTGCACAGGAGCGAAAAAGCGACCGGGGTTGATATCTCCTTATTTCTACTTATTTATTTATAGCTTATCATTTTTTTTGCTTTGTAATAATAAATTGTGGATCTTAGCACTGAGCATACCTGGCACTCTCGCGTGGCAGATCGTTGGAGGAATGGGAAGAGATGTCGGACTGCCGCGACTTTCGGTCATCTTGTGGTGAATATGATCTGTATGATTCCATCTCGGACATATCTGAAATCAAACGCATACAAGAGAGTGAGATTCCTTCTTATAAATGCTAGCCTTTTAAATCCCTCCACCAGACGGCCCCCCGAGAGAGAGAGAGAGAGAGAGAGAGAGAGAGAGAGAGAGTTTAGCGTTCCCGCTCCCACACACAGCTTTTAGAGTTATTTACTTTGTGTTAATGTGTCAAGATCTGCCTCGTCATAACACACTGGAAGATGAGGAACCAGGACGGCAGCTTCGCCAGCACATCCATTGCCACTGGTGATGTTTTGGGGTAAGAATAATCCAAAAAGAAAAAGAAAAAGTGGATAATGGCCGTAACGTTTTTGTCAGGACTGAACCTTAAATGAGTTACAAAGAGGCAGAACAGAGAAAGTGTGTGTATGTTTGAGAGTGAGAGAGAGTGTGTAAGATAGGCAGGTCTGATGAAACAGGACACCCGTTACCCCTGTGAGGAGATGTGCGAGAGACACAGACGGATACAGTGAACTGTCTTGGACAGCAGAGCTATTTTGTTCCAGGCAATCACCACAGAAAACAGTATCGTATTGTACAGCTCTACTTTTTCCAGGGTAGTTCAGAAATAAATAAAAAAAAATAAAAAAACAATCCTGTTAATTAGAGACGGGTTAACAAACAGCACCGATATGAAGCGGATATTTGCACCAGAGGAGTTACGTATGAGATTCAATCGAGAAATACAACAAGCAAGGTAAGAATGATTGCATGACACACAGAGACACGAGGACACTTATCAGATGATAGAGAAGAGTAAGAGGCAGAGAGAGAGAGAGAGAGAGGGAGGAAGTTACTGTGTGGCTGGGTGCTGCTGGTGAACCTAAGAGCATGTCCGGTGCTTCAGCTCGTCACAGTGCCAGTGGTGGCCAGTGCAGCGTGCCTAAAACACACTCTGTTACTTGGCACAAGACACACACACACACACACACACACACACACACATACACAGCCAAAGATACCAGCCAAGAGCATGTGCAGGCCTAAGTGGAGCACTAAATAAGAAAATACAGAAATAGAAAATAAAGTGTCCACTAGTAGCAGTGATTAATTTGTGACTTCAGGGATGCACCGCTCTGATACCGAGTGTGAACATACTGTAGATATTGGACTTATCTGGCAGATTTGAAATGTTCCAACATGATGCACGGATTGATTTTATGCCATGAACAGAGATCCTCAGTGGACAGGCTCACACGGATATCGTAGACTGTACTGTACATCCTTTTAACACACTTACTAGAGACCTAACCCTGAATAGGATGGGCGGTTCCACTTAAAGTTTCTTCCTCTGGCCATTGTTTGCTCATTAGGAATCTAAATCCAGATCCAGATTTCTGTAAAACTCAAGTCTTGGTTCTGTTAAAAGGTGTATGTTTGGTATGCTTAAAGCTATCGTTAGCATTTCAAACAAACATAAACCCTGTTCAAATGTTTGACCTCTAACCACACCATATTCCCATATTTACCCAGTAAAACTGACACGTCACCATCAGGGGAAACAAAAAGGGAAAAGAAAAAATACGAGCGGTGCATCCCTAAACCTGTACAGTACAGTTTAAGTGTCATCGTTGCATTAAGCTCCAAAACAAAAGTACCTATATGTGAGAGAACAAGTTTTTTAATTAAATCTTTACATTTCACCCATTTCTCGCGTGGAAATGTAATTACAGCTTTTAATGCACGCAAGAACAGAACAAAACAAAGTGAGAGATAAGAGAGCAGGACAATCAGTCCAAAACAAAACCACCTCTTCTGTCATGTCTGGCTATTTACATTGTACATCACACCACTACTGTGTGTATAAACATGTACATATCCTTTACATACTGTACACACACACCACAGGCATGCACACTCAACGATAATTTATAGAAATACAAAAACAGAAAATGCAGGACACAAAGGGGATAGAAAACATGCACGCACACGTACGCATAGAGAAAGAGAGAGAGAGAGAGAGAGAGGATGATTAATCCAATCATGTGATCAGATGTAGTCTGGTAATTAGGGATTACGTACTGAGAGGCTTACAACAAGTACACACACTGCTGGAAGTCATCTGGCAAAGGTCAGGGGTTAAAACCTGCCTGAAATCCTCATAAATAGTTATCCATACAAAGTTAATTTTATAACACGCAGAAAAATAGCCAATAACCAATTGTAATCTTATATTTCTCATATTTCATCTACTGTATATTGGTCACATGACCTCTGTCCTATTTATCAGACGTCCACCACTACTAAAAATCCAAGAGATTATAAAAAAAAGCTTTATTTTGCTTCTGGAAACATGCCTGGCCCCCAAAACTAACACGACCTCTGAGTATGGTGGCAAAAACCACAATCTGATCCAAACACCAGGCAGCACACAGCTAAAGCTTGGATATTGCACTGGCGCAAACAGCACTGTAAACACACTGCACAGCGAAAATGTCACGGCATGATACTCATAACAGTATGGCTTGACCAGGAGAGTATGCTGATTATCTTTGCTGCTAATAATTACAGCAAGAATACCATTACAATAACATTACAGAATACCCCCCCCCCCCCTATTGGCTTTTATAAACCAAAATAATAATAATAAAAAAGTCTCCACACAGAATCAACAATGAATAAAATACTTTATTGATTACAATGAATATTAAAAGCTGAAGTTAGCAACAACAACAAAAAAATGTACGTGCACAAATGTAAAAGTTCCACAAATATATTAACTGTGTGAGCTTGAAAGCTTTACAGTTCGGTTAAGGCACAGTCAATAATAAAGATTAATAGCAACCAGACAGTGTGTGCTGCAGTGTCTCTGACGTCCTTCTGCTAAAAGTATGACATATTATCTGTAAAATAAAAAGAACAGATATAGGATTGCTCTTGTAAAACCGATACATTCTCACATCAGTGCAGCTCTCTGGCTATCAACCTGCTCAGGGGGTGCAAGAATCATAAAGCAAATGATAACCAGAACCATAAAACAGTGGGAACGATATGGAGAACCCTTGAATACACACATGTCGGAGTCGTTTATTTCAAGAAATATTGAATATGGAGTATAACACGCACACATGATATTTCCCTGATCTAATTAACCTGATGCTCTTTTGTATATTGAATCATAATGCAGCAGGCTGAACAGATCAAACATTCCCAGGCTAAGAATGCTGATTTAAATTTATTTAAACATACTTATTAGAATATCAAAGGCACGGACCGATTAGAATTAGCATTAGTGCTGTGATATAATCAGACCCTGGAGCTTTGAATGCTATGCTTAACGGTTCTTACACAGAGTATTTTATAGTGGTGAGGGGAAAAAAGATTCTTCACTGCACCTTGATTCTCTCTTTATGAATTCTTTAACAATGCACAGACGTTCTTAATCAAATCTTTACCAAAAAAAAAAAGAAAAGTGTCATAATAAAAGTGTACCAAGCTTTAAACGAGTAAAAGCATTTAAAAAACAGGCTGAAAAAAATCTACGATTTGGTTTATATATAAAAAAATATAAATAATAATAATAATAAAAATAATAATAATAAAAAAAATAATAATAATAAAAAAAATATATAAATCTGTCCGTATTCAAATTATTGTCTCCTGCAAGCAAATATTTTCCAGTACACTAATCCATATTCAAATCATGAATTAAAATCACATCGAATGCTTGTATTTCTACTGTGCGGACATCTTTAAAATATTATAGCTCAATTCCATGTATTAAATGGGCTAAATGAATAAAGGTTTATTATAATTATGCTTATGAAGCTGTATTCATGAGCTACTGAGAACGCTGGTCCAGTACAAGCTCGTGCCAAATGGATCACATCAATCACTGCTCAGCTTTAGGCTCTACTCACCGTCAGGCTCGGAGTCGCTGTCTGCCAGGGCTGGGATGCGCACCAGGATCTGCCTATGGTCCCTCTGCACCACCAGCTGCAATTTCCCCCGAGACTTCTCGATCAGCTTCCCCGCATCATTCAGAGACAGATTCTCCGTCACGGTCCCGTTAATCTGTCCCACAGCAAAGAAACTCGTTAAATAAATACAGTATTCTTGTTTGCTGAAGAGCTTCAAACTGTATATTGTTTTTACAAGAGCTTAAAGAAATCTATAAAATCTATAATAAACCCAAATTAAAGAAAACTAACAGATATTGCCAGGGATTTAAAGGAAACACTGTCTATCTTGTGATTAATTAAACCGAGTCAGTAAGTCTTTATTCATATCCGATGATCATTTATATCTGAAAGCTGAAAAAATGGTCTTTGACAAGAGCCAAATTGTGATGAATAGATGACTGGGTCTCTCCAAAACTGCAACTCTTGTGGAATTTTCCCGGTTTGCAGTCGTCAAAAGAAGGAAAACCGGGGAGAGGGTGATGGGCGGCCAAGGCTCATCAATGCATGTGGGGATGGAAGAGCTACTGTAGCTCGAACGACTGAAAAAGTTAATGCTGCTTCCAACAGAACGGTGTCAACACACAGCACATCGCAGTTTGTTGTGTATCCAGCTGCATAGCCACAGACTGGTCAGAGTGTCCATGCTGTCCTGTCTCCAATGGAAGAACTTGGCCTGGTTTGATGGACCACATTTTCTTTTACATCATGAGGATGGCTGGGTGCGTGTGTCTCACTCAATAGATGGCTCCATGATTCATTATGGGAGAAAAAGTGTTGCTGACCAAATATTCCCTGATGTTCCAGGGGCCACTTTCAGCAGGATAATGCACCCTGCTGCACTGCAAAAAATGGTTAGAAATGTTTGAAGAACATGAGAAAGAGTTCAATGTGTTCAATGTGGTTGGCCTCCGGATTTCCCAGTGTGCAATGTGCTTGCCCTCTTGGCCTCCAGATTTCCCAGATCTCATTCTGATGAAGCATCTGTGTGACGTGCTGGTCTAACAAGTCTGATCAAGTTATATGTCTTAAAGGATCTTCTGTTAACAGCTTGACGCCAGATACCACAGCACACCTTCAGCGGAGTTATGGAGTCTGTGCCTTGATGGTTCCGTGTTGTTATGGTGAAGCAAGAAGGACCAACACAATATAAGGCAGGTGATTTTCTCTTGACTGACCAGTGTGTGTGTGTGTGTGTGTGTGTGTGTATATGTGTATAAACGTCATATTCCCAGATAACTTAACAGGTGTAATTTCATCTGTATATGTGTGTAGTCCTCTTGTGCCAATCAATATTTACACAATCAGGTCATACTTTTTTATCTCTTGTTACAGATTTCACATAGAGAGCTTTAACACTTGGATCATATTTATGTTAAATCCATAGATCTTAGCTGATCAAAGCTAAAAAGTGTGGAATGAGAATAGTCAGATCAAAGGTTATGTAGTAAATAAATATATTCTCTTTGAGATTAATAAAGTACTCTATCAATTAAAACTGTAATGTCCATATATAGTTCATGGTTTATGGAGTTTTGCCATCAAAATATTACATTAATCATGTGTTTTCAGACAATAACCACTGATTTGTATATTTATTATAAACGTTGCTTGTTTTTTTTGTACACGCGCAAAGAACTGCACCAAGAATGATGTGAAGACAGAAAAATAACTCTACAGGTCTAATAGGTACAGTACTATACCTTGAGGATGATGTCACCCTCCTGGAGGTTCCCATCTTTGGCAGCCAGTCCAGTGCTGGTCATCTCTTTAATGAAAATCTGGCTGCCCAACCGAAGACCATACTCTGTAAGGAAAGACTGAAAATTCAGTTACTCATGGTTTGGTTCACCCTGACCTCAACCTCATTAAGGACTTAACGTGACTACAACACAGCAAACCCTGAGGCAAAAGCCATCACAGTCCAGCAGACAGCCGGGGACTGAAAGCCAATCAAATCAAGCCAAAATGCAGAGTACTGACTGTACCGCCTCAATAAACCCAGAACAAAATGTTAGGAAGTTAACAATTCAGCTATGACAGTTCACGTCCTGCTCTTAAATCACACAGAAAATATATTATACTGTCTGGTGGCTCTATTTCCTTTATTGGTGAGAAGTGTCTCTTATTTAGAGCAGAAGCATTAACGAGGACTTTGCATGTGTTTAATGTACACAACCTTCAGAGTTCTTTTGGAGTAAGGGTTGAAAAATCTGTAACCTTTTCTACAGCCATAATGAGTTGGAGTAATGCTGAGTATCTGGCCAGTGGCTCAGACTACATGCTGTGAACCACTGATGAAAAGATGAAAGAAGACAGGCGTTATAAGCAGAATCATAAGATGAGATCTCCTCTTGCCAATCGCTCAGCCAAAAATAAATCACATTAAAATATCCTCATTTCCAGCTGAGATAAAAATCACTACCCAGATGCGAGGGACACCAGAGCGAGGACTTGCGTAATAACCACCTTTGCAAACCTCCTCCGTGAAACTGTTCCTCATAAATAAAAGACCCAGTTCCCTAGGGCCATATGACTGCATAGCTCAGCAATATCCCCTGCTATAACACACCTGATCCAGCATACAAAGAGTCTGAAGATTAGCTCCTGCTAAGTCTTAGAAGCATCAAACGCCAAACTGCCACTAGAAGCCTGATAAAAAGAAGACTACTTGCATTATAGTCAAAATTCACATCCTTAGCTAATTAGCTGCCATTCACAGGACTCCAAGACCCAAGTTAAATATAAAGGTAAAGTCTCACCCTCACTGGGCCTGTTTTTCACAAGCACGACACTGACTGGAGGATCCAGCGGCTCGTGGTAGCTCTGATCTTTCCCGCGCCCCCTACTAGGTGACGGCGAGTCCTCCTGCAACCGATCTCTGCTGTAACTCCTTGTCATCTTCGTGTCATATCCTGGCACAGGACTGCCCCCTCCTCTGTAACCAGTCCCGTGGCCACGGCCCTGCTGCCCATGGTAGCGTGGTTCAGGGCTGACGCTGCGGTCCAAGCTCCGTCCCCGGCTCCCGTCCCTGTGGTAGGTCCGATCTGGGCTGGGTGTTCTATCTGTGCTGCGCCCCCTGCTGTGGTACTCCAGCTCCAAAGTGCCACGCTGACGCTCTGGCCCACGAGGGTAGCCCAGTCCACCATTACCCCTGGAGTAATCCAAATCTGGGTCACTGTGTGTGCTGCGGTTGTCTTCGGGGTAGTAGCTGGACTGTAGGTTGTAGTCCCGGCTGTCCCTGTCCGGGGAAGGGGGGCGCTTGAGTACAGCAACTTTGCGAGGCCTTTTCACTGTCTGTAAGAAACCAAAGAAGATAATTCAATATAAAACACATTCAAACAATATGAAGATTAGAAGTCAGAAGCCAAGTCTGTTAGAAGTGAACTCACTATTTTAGCCACTTTTCCACATTTTCGAAGTTGCTGTACAGCAAAGGAATGAGACACGCTGTCCATGGGAATGGTGTTGACCTGTATAACCCGGTCATTTTCACTGCCAAACAGCACAAAAACATGCAATCAAATTATTTCAAAGCAAACAGAAGATACCAGGCTGGAGTTGCCCAGGTCTAAGAGGTAAGACTAATGTTACTAATGTGTGAGTAAAGAAAGAGCGAGAAGGTGACGTACAACAGTAAGCCATCAGCCGGGCCTCCCTGCAGGACATCGGACACGATGATGGACGTCTCACCGCTGTCTACGTTGGGATTGTCTCTGCCACCAGACACAGCAATTCCAAACCCCATTTTGGAGTCCTGAGAGACAGAGAGGAAATATGAGGAGAAGAAAATTGCTCTCAGGTTTAAAGCTCTCCTAATGTCCCTTCCCCCGATCAAGTGCTAGATCACAGATATTAGGACAGTGAAAAAGGAAGACGTTACAATTCTAATAAACAGAAATGGTGGGGCAGTTAGGCAGTGTGATGGTCAAGCAGACAAGATTTGTGCTTTAGACAATATCTGGACACATCAGCTGCATTAATCTCCTGTTTAAACCCACAGCAAGGAGGCATCGATACAAAACCCAGCTCTGGCCTGCGTTCAATCACTGCCTTGCTTCTAACAAACAGCCTCTTTGCCTACAGGAAGCTAATTGTGGTATAATTTTAGAGCTGTACGCTGGAAAATACAGCATAATGACTGTCTATTAGTCTCAGCCAGACCCAAACTTATCTCTCCAAGCTTAATTAGGTCACAGAAAACATGACGGGGAGATGTGGAGGAGGGTAAATACTGTAGTACAATAGTGGTAGACCTTTTAGCTAGAAAATTCAATTCTCTTGTGTACAATACTGTAGGTCAGTGGGTAAATATGAAAATATGAAACTTTGAATTAAAGTTTTCCTCGTATTTAAATAGCCAGCAGCAAAATATTTGCTCAGGGATCAAATGTTTTGGTGGTGCAGTATGATGTTGAAGAGAACACTGGGATTTCATTGCTTTGAAATGTGAGTTTCCCTTAATCACTTTACCTAAGCTAATTTTAAAAAGCTTGGCTTTTTGTTTTCATCCCATTTAACAATTATAATGATTAATATTTTATATTTACCTGTTCTGACTGAACGAAATAAGAAAACATATGTCACATACGGCTTTTAACCCTTAAAGTCGTCAGGGGAAAATGCCACGTGACATCCTTTAAAATGGTGTCTATTTGGTTTGTTATATCCTTCATAATGTCCCTTAAAGGAGAAATGGGACTGGGCTCTCATGGGTTAAAAATTGCACAATTGATACCTTTCAGGCATACTGTACATACACCACTCTTCTCCTGGAGAATCATGGTCCAGTACTGTTTGTTACTGTTTGTTTCCTTGCAGTAGTACCCGTGATTTGATTAAGGGCGGCATACTGGGACGGCAAGTGTCTCCGCCTCACCCTTCCAGAGTCCCTAATGTTTTCCTGTTTGCATTCTGCATGTTCTTGGCATGTCTCTTTTTTTATATGGGTATTCAAGTTTCCACCCACCTCCCAAAAAGGTTTCTAAGAACCGCCCTGCAGTGGACGGGCATTTCATCCAAGCTACTGAACCCAGGTCCTGGCCTAATCCCCTGATGCAACACAACCCTGGTTACTGAAGATGAATGAACGCTGAATCAACTTAGTATAAGTGTTAAATCAGAAAATTATCTATTTAACTAAGCTACTGACTCAAGTCCAAACTTTGCTCCACCGCAAAGTACCCAAGTAGAAGAGCACCCGATTTTTCCTCCATCATGTCCTTGATCAAGGCATTTATGTATGTGTTCACAGTATGGAAGAAGACAAATTTTTCATAGGTCAATAAAATGAGAGCACATGTAGAGTTGGTTTTACAGTAGAGGAGCAGAATCTGGCAGTCCAGCAACACCATGGTAAGTGCAGACTATTGATTGGTCAGATAAATAGGGGTTTTAAAAGCTGCCGTGGGAAATCACTGTGAACTCTGCCAGCTTCCTGTTCGGTCCGAACCTCACCAACGTCAAACTGCATCCTGCGACTGCTTCCTCCCCATGCACTGGTCATCATGTTCCTAACCTAGAGCAAAATCCCTCTTGATGTGGCACACCCGCTGCACATGTCAACACGCTTAAGCACTTCCTCTATATACTATACATAAAGATAGCAGGAAATAGTCTGCCAGGAAATGGATGTATTTGCACGTGTCTCTGTGAGTGTGTGTGTGTATATGTGTTTGGAAAAGCTATTGGCTAGCTGGGTGATTTCTCATGCTCATGAAGATGAGAAGAGCTTTTCCTGTGTGGCGAGAGGACGCACAAATGGAGCTGAATCTCTGAGACAGCCAGGAAGAGGAAAGCAGAAACTCTCACCATGTCTGCATGACATGTAAACTGATAAGAGATTTACAACTGAGGAAACAGAGTAGACGGAATATACAAAAATAAAGCATGGTGAGGCTTAGATAACCGAATGGACGTAAGGACATACCCGCTGTAGAGTCACAGTGTACTGCTCCCACACCGTCTCCTCCATTCCTGAGGTCTGTGGAGAAACAAAAGAATATTAATATCACCTTAATAGTTTATCTAACGGAATATTACTTGAATATTATGGTTTGTGAATACATGAGTGACAGCACATAAGGTGTAGGTGCATTAAGCTGGACCAGCTGCTTCGGTCATATTGTCACATTTTGACTTTTTTTTTTTTACTCCACAAAGATTTTTTTTTTAGTAACTTATTTTGCAAGAAATACTATACAGATTTAATATAACTGTAATATATCACTGTTAAACTGAAAGTGAATTAAAAGGTAAATGTTTTGTTGTTTTGTCCCTTTAGTCTAGCATTTTTAGAACTAATATTATCATATTATAGATACATATATGAAAAAAAATCCCAAAAATATCTGAATCCCAGAATGCCACATAATGGATCTAAATACTGTAGATCTTTGTTCAATCCTTTATCCTGTTTGCATTTACCAGTCCAGGATATTTCCATCTCATTTATTATATAGAACTCGAATTTAAACAATATTTACACCTATACAGGGTGTCACAAAGGAATAACAACCATATCTATATCGATATCCATATCCATAAGGGACCAAAAGTTATCAAACATTTCATTGTTCAATTATTTCCTGGTGTACTTTTACTTCCTCGTTATGATTTCACTGAAAATCAAATAATGAAATGAGATTGAAATGACAAAAACAACAAAAGTCCAGCTTTTTCCTATTTATATGAATTTATGAATTCTTCTTTATATAGAAATAATTCGATATTACTCAAACAGGGCACTCGTTAAATATTTTACTATATTAAACAAAGCAGTTCAGATGAAAGGAAAAGTGATGTACTATTGGTAGCAGTACAGTCGGATGGATGGTCCTGCTGTCTCCTTGTTTTACAAATAGTTTATGGACATTTTTATGTTTTTAATGGGATCAATGTGGTACAGAGAGAAAGAGAGATAAAGAGAGATAGAGGGAGAGATAGAGAGAGAAAGAGAAAGAGAGAGAGACGGAACACTCTACAATGAATCCATGTGAACTCATTTGACTGTACTACTGCCCTTGTGTCCTCTGTGAACAAAACTACAGTCCTCAAATCAAAAACTATTCATACACACAACATACACACACACACACACACACACACACACACACATACACGGCTTGAGGGTGTGAATGTTCCCAGATAAACAGTCAGACATCTGGGTCAATCTGATGACCCGGCAGCCAATTATAAACCCAGTAAAACCGCAAATTGCTTCATGCTCAGTACCACCTCAAAACATGACCATCCCAATCTCCACAATCAAACTAACACCTCAAATCATGATCTCTAAGTCTACAATCAAACCTGTAATAAGATCACTAGTGTGGTCATGATACCAAAATTTGTCTTTCAATATCAACATTATACTGAATTTCAGTAGTTTTTGAGATATGTGTATGAATTAGTCCCTTAAACTAAACACTCCACAGATATTTCCACAGACATCATCTCTGAACTTCCTCAAACTCTACGTACATCATCTTACAACTTCCTCAAACTCCATAGACATCATCTCAGAACTCCCTTAAACTCCACAGACATCATCTAAGAACTCCCTTAAACTCCACAGACATCATCTCAGAACTTCCTCAAACTCCACAGACATCATCTCAGAACTTCCTCAAACTCCACAGACATCATCTCAGAACTCCCTCAAACTCCACAGACATCATCTCAGAACTTCCTCAAACTCCATAGACATCATCTAAGAACTCCCTTAAACTCCACAGACATCATCTCAGAACTTCCTCAAACTCCATAGACATCATCTCA
>JAQMYK010000039.1:7916791-7933224 GCA_030014345.1 Clarias buthupogon | reverse complement strand
CATCTTTTCGAACTGCTTGCTCACGCACCATTAGGGGCGGAGTAACACACTCGGAGGAAAGCGTTAGCCGCTCCTTCCGCGTGCACGAACTCACAGACGCCCCTGATTGGCTGTAGAGCCGTGATTAATGTGGGAGCGCGAGTACCTCTCATCCCTCCCCCCTTGAGAGAGCTCGGCCAATCAGCTCTCTCTGTGCCTCCGGCTGTGAGAGAAAAACAGCATCACTCGGGGTTCGAACCAGCGATCCCCGGATGATAGGGCGAGCGCTTTACCACTGCGCCACTCGGAGGCCCAGAAAGTGTTAGTTTAACAATGTTGAAGGCGTCTCCGGTATCAGCACTTTGTAAAATGCAGAGTTAAAGCTATACCTTCTGGTTTAACAGTGTTTCAGAAACAAAGCATTTTGTTGTCTTATTCCTTTTAAAACGAACATGGCATGTGGAAAACCTGAGTTAGTGTCCAAGGCATTGCCCCACATTCAGCGACTGGGTTTGCAGGACTCCCTTAGTGCCAGTCCCAAGACAGAGTAAAAATTAGAGAGTTGCCTCAGGAAGTGTGTCTGGTGTAAATTCTACGCCAAAGTTGAAAAAAAACGACAGATCAGACTATCTAATGTCAAATTATAAAAACCTGTGCAGGCAAGGTTCAGATTTCATAGTGTACACACCATTTTCAGAGTATGCTTTGGAGTAAGCCATGATGAGTTTTGCTGTTACAACACATAATAAAATGACATGATGACTCTTGTGAGTGTGAAAAGCTCTAAAGAATCAGTTATTGCTAAAAGGATTTATTTGTAGCTACACGCCTTCTTAAGAAAAGTCCATTAACCCAGTGAGAAAATGTGCATGTTTGAGTTTGATAAAAGTTTTAAAAGTGCTCCGGCTCTCTCCCTCCTCCACACAGCTGCTCCCCCTCTCAGACACCCTCACTGTTCATGCTTGGCCTGTGTTCTGGTTTTATTAAAGGACAATGGATGCTATTGAGTAAAAGCATCTCATAGAGCCTCAAATAAACAATCTCTTATTCATATCCCCGATCCTCTTCGTTCTCCTCCTCCTCCTCCTCCTCCCAGCTCTCTGCCTGAGATCAGACTCACTGAATGAGATTTTGATTTGCTCACATGTTTGGAGTTCCTCGTGGATTGTGGAATGTTCAGAAATAGATGGAATCAGGGCCGTGTTTGTGTGATGGGAAAACGGAAAAAATGTCTAAATCAGAAAGAGAAAAAAAACATCACGGAATTTGAAGATGAATCGCAAAAAAAAAGGGACGGATTTATGCACTGGCTGCAGGTGTGTGTGCAGAAGTTTGTGCACCCTTAGGACAAGATTATGATATTTCACAGCTGTTAGGTTTTATCATAAGTGATAGAAATAGTGATGTTTTTGTATGTTAAAATTTTTTTTTTAAATATTATACTGTATAATTATTTTGTAACACTTAATAGATAGAACATTATTGTCATTGCAGAATACACGTCCTTAGGAGCGAACAGCAGTTTAGCATCAAATATTGGCATTGTGCAACTTCTAAGGTGAAGGTTAAATAAATGTGTAGTAACTATAGAATAGATAATGTTATGAAGTGAAAAAGGGACGTAAGCAGGCAATATCCTTAATAACCATAAGTTGCAGGTCAAGCTTTTATAATTACCTCCTAGCACTTTCATATCCTTTCAAATAAGGTGCAGAGATCATGGAAAACTGCTTTTTCTTTTGGTATGACAAATATAACACTTGCATATTAAAGAAAAAAGATATTTTGTTTTAAAACCGTTGGTTTTTGCACCTGTCTGTATGTCTAACACTGTTTTAGACTCCATGGCACGATATAAATTATTTCACTGAAGCGATACGTGCAGTGAAATGGCAGATCATCATTAAGCGAACCTTAAATTTGTACGTAGCACATTCGTGCATCACTGGCTACTCCCTTAGGACTTCACTATCAGCTCTGCTATCAAACCTTTACTATCCGTTCATTGTTCCTCCAGGAATCTGCAGGAAGTCACATACTTTCTAGAAGTGATACAGAGCACCATGGCCCAATGAGTTACCAACATGCTGCACTGAAATACATAGTCGTTATGGGAACTTTCATAACTTCACCATGGTTCAAATGTTAGCCAAAAACAGTATGTAACAACAGTCGTATACCAAAACTGTTTAACACGAATAGATATTAATAAATAATAATCAATCCATAATTAAATTGCTTCCCAGGGGAAATCAAAATATTGAAGCCTTAAAACCGATGCCTGCCGGCTTTAACAAACATCCTGTTATTGCAAAGTAGTGGGAGTGTGCCGAATATAAACGGGCTTAATTTACTCGAATTAACACGCAGATTAAAAAGACAGAGAACACGCCCTGACGAAATGAGTCATGAACAAAAAAGAAAACACTTAGTTTCACCCTGTCAGACGTGAAGCGATCAGGAGGGTGAGTCTAAATCTTCCCAGATATCTCGACCATTATCTCTCTGACAGGGTTCGCTCTTGATTGCACAATCTGATGAGGGATCGACATTGGAGCTCAAAGGCGTAGCAAAGATCAGAGAGGAAAAACAAACCGCACGAGGAGTAGTCTGTAAACTTTCCTCATCCTGTGGGGTTACAGATAAGTCACTGAGGTCATTTGTCATGCTCTGGAAAGGAAATAACAACTTTGGAACGCCACAAAATTTTAACAAAACATTTGTAAGAGGGAAAGAAAAAAATGCTTTTATTTTTACCTAGTATGGACATTCACTTGGTAAACAAGACCAGTATGATGGCTGGTGGAACTTCAGACACTGATCACAATTTGTTTCTTGATTCTGCACGTTTTTACATTTCATCAAGTTCATAAATGAAGACAAGCAGTATACAGCGGAAAGGTCTAAAAGACAAAAATAGACCTCATGTGGGTTTTGCCTTGTGAGGAGTTAACTGCCAGCTGTGGTGAGAATGATCATCCTCTCACAAGTCCATCATAACAAGCAGAAAGGGAAAAAAAAAAAAACTACAGATGAATTTCAGTCTTTTAATAGCTTTGTTCAAACACCTTTTGTCATTTTTTTTTAACACTCAGGGACACAGACGGGGCGTCAACTTACAGCCAAACTCCAATTTGAATATGTACTCATATATGAAAAAAAAGCTGCAGATTGTCTAAGGTAAGGTTTTGTTTAGATAGACCACACATTATGTTAGCGGGCATTCCACTGCAACAAGACAGAACAGTACTGACTGAAGGTGTAACAATTATTCTTTTTGCGCTATTAAGTACTGTAAGATGACACGTATTTATCCCAATTATTCCCTCACTAGAAAAACATGTTCAGAGGTGTGGTGACAAACAGATGTGATCAGAACATTCAGTAATACATATACAGCTAAAAGTACTTGGATGCCCCTTATGTACCTCTTCTGCCAACGCTGGAGGTTTTGAATAATTACAATTTCCCTTCACTGGACCCATAGACTGTATTAGACCTTTTAAGATCGAATTTTTTTATTTCGAGGATTATTTGTCGAATGTACTCTACAGCACAGTGACATTATTTTTTCACATATCCCAGTTAGGACGCCGGGGTCAGAGCACATGGTCAGCCAGGATACATCACCCCTGGAGCAGATAAGAGTCTTGCTCAAGCACTCAACAGTGGAAGCCTGCCGGTGGTGGGGTTTGAACCCCCGACCTTCCAATGAGTAACCCACAGCTTTGCCCCAGACACTTCATGACATCGGTCCACAATGGTCCCGCCCACTTCTGGATGGCAAAAGGAATGTTATTTACCGGATGCCAGTCCCAAAACCCACATTCTAAACCAGTCACAGAAGCATTTTCGGCAAGAAAACACATCTGATAACAACAACTCTCTATCTTAAACAACTCTATCTATCTTAAACAACTCTTTGCCTAACCTTTAGTAATTGCTTCACTCTGAATTGCCTGTGAACCGTCTATGTACACCCTACATAGCGCACAAGAAACCAAATCCAAGAGGAATTACATGTGTACGCCGCCTGAGGTAATCAAACTTTGACAAATCAAACTTTGGAAAATGAATATCCTTATTACCTTCTACACCCATTTTACATGCTTGTTTCTCTTTTGAATAACGTTTGAAGTCCACTACAACATACTGTATATGAAAATAACCAGCAGAACAGAAGCTAACAGTTGCTACTGTAGGTTACTCTTTTATCTGAGATAAAGCAGGAAGTAATCCCGTAGGTAATCAGGTGATACTCAGGTAATCTTTCCGTCTAATTTAATTTTTTTTGCTCCAAAACACACATTGAATGTAATTATCAATGAAAATACACAGTAGCCTAATGTCAGTTAACGGTGCTTCGGCAGTCTGGCTGTTGTGACTGGCGTCATGGTAGTCATGTGACTGTAAAAGCTCCATGACATCACCCATAACTTTTCCAAAGAGCGGTCTTGAAGCTCAACTATGGGAGCGCTGTTCGACGACATTTTGACTCCACCTAAGCCCCCGGATTAATCAATAAATGGGCAAATAGGTGGAACAAAAGAAGCCTGGCTGCTTTTTGAAACACGCCTACAGTACTTATCACAGTTACCACAAGCTAGCTATCTGAGCTTTAGCTGAGCTTAAATGCTACGGTGGCTCCTTTTAATTTATATCCTAACATTACTTTGTATTTGATTGAATTCAGTCATCCATACCCTACACACTCTCCTGCGTTAACTCCTACATTTCTTGTAGTAATTTAAACTACAATGACTCCAGTCAGCTGGTTAGCTGTCAATCAAATATAGCTGTCAATCAAATTGGCCATGCACCTAATTATGCATAATTTTATAGCTTAAAGTAATTTCCACTGATGAGCTACATGCTGTTGTCACGAGTGGGGAATCTAGCTATGGAGACCAAAGCGAATCCAATTTTATCCATAAGAATATGGGGTGGCACTTTCTAGTGTGGTCTAGTCACCCCGAGATCTCAAAACCAAGAGCCAGACAAAAAAAAAAAAAAAAGAGGAGCTTTTAAGTTAATTATATGCAATTTAACAAACACTGCAACCAATTATTTGACTATACTGCTTGAGATAAAGCACAAGACTAAAAAAACAAGACTGAAAGCTTTATAATACATGATTTCTGTAAATTAAAAAAATGAAGATCCTACGCTATGTCAAACCTGTTGAGTTCTCTATCTGTGGTTTTGATCAGAAAGGTGTAGTGGAGGCACGAGACATACATGCAAACACAACAAATGCAAACAGAGACTTCATGCGCCTGGAACAAACAAAGCTGCACCACGGGCAGTCGCTGCTTCCTCTACGAACACTCACGCCAAAACCAACTTCTCCCTACGAGTACACGATGATTCATACTTTCTAAAGCACAGACCAAAATGTTTTGAAGGCAAAAAAATAAATAGAAATGGAGAACACCAGTATAACATTAAAAAGTAGAATCACAACAGGAAATAAAAGGGCAAAACTGCCACTGGGAAGATGAAAGGAAAATGGTGGGAGAGATCAAGCCATTTGGAAGATTAGGCCTAATTAAGTGTCCTCCACATGCTTCCTTATGGGCGACTGCGAGGTTAGATCCCAGCTGCTCCAAAACCGCCCAGTCAGATCTCACATGTCTCCTACTAAGAGAAGACCTAGTGGTTTAGCGTCTCCCACCAGCTGTCCATGTAACAGGAACCACTAGGATGTAAAAGGTTAAAAACTGACCCAAGAGCAGAACTCTGAGCTGCTATATATATCAGAATCAAAATCAGGTTTATTTGCCAAGTATATTGACACACACAAGGAATTTGATTCCGGCTGCTGGTTACAGACGTACACAACAACACTGAGAAGCTATAAAGATTAAATAAAGATTATAAATGTACAGTGAACGTAACAGGACAGCTATGTACATAAAGTGTGTTTATCTATGCAGAACACACATACTGTACACATAAAACACTTGAGTGTAATGCACCATTATGTAAAGCATTTGCAATCCACAAATTAATTTTAAAAAATTCATTTTTTTATAAAGAATGACATGTATGTTTTAATCTGTTTCTAATGACATTTTAAAATTGTGAGAAGTACACAAAATTAGTTCGTTCCTGTGGTCATTTATATTTGAATGGCTATAAACAGTCCTTCCTTCACCAGCATCGCTATTTTTCTCTTTCTGGAAATTAATAATTAACTGCAAAAAAATGCAGTTTTTCATTTTACTGTAAAACTGAAAATCCCACGATCCTGAATACTTCCTCTTGTTCAAAACTATAAAGAGGACCTACATTATTATGTAAAATTTACGTTTGGGTCACTTTTTGATATTCAGGTGGATCAGTGTGTATGTGTACAAACAAAAATCATGAGTAAAAAAGATTATAATTTTTTTCTTTTTACCTTCTCCATTTTTGTTCTGGCCGTGGCTTAAAAAAAAGCCAACTACATTTTCCCCTATTGTGCCCTCATCACATAAGAAGACACCCTCCCCCAACCTGTTGCTCTGTCAGTCTCTGGGGGGGGGGATTGGCTCAGCACTTACTGTACATATAAACAATGAAACATCACATTTGAAAGAGGAGGAGTCAAATAAAGGGAGTTGGAGGTATGAAATATGCATTATCTGAGAATATTTCAGCTGAAATATTAACACACACAGACTATGGGGGGGCGGGGGGGGGCTGTTACAAAGTGCTGACACTGGAGACTCCTTCTACGTAATTCTACATTAACTATAATCTCTTCACAGAAAACCTATTGATTAAACATTTTAATAAGTTTCTGTGGAGCGTCGGCCGCACATGGATACCTGGTTACTATAGAAATAATAATGTATTAGACTGAACACATTAATACAGTCTTTCGCATCCAAGGAAATTTTATTAGCTTCTGACTAATTTTTAATTTGCAGCTTGATCTGTTCATTTATCGTTAAATTTAACATCTAAAGAATTAATTATTTAAGATAAAAAAAGATGGAATTAAATAGTCAATAGAAAAACATATTCTAAATGTTCAAGCATGTGGTGACTGACGGCCATTGTTATTCAAGTCTTAACAAAACACATCATGTCTATGGAAAGCTAAATAGGACCTAGTTTATCACAATAACTGATATTACATCATAAAACTGCCCAGCTCTAATATGTTTAGCTGCTGTAAACATACTGACAGGTTTCTTGCTGTGATTATTTGACAATCTCATCCTGACATACACACCCTGCTCTTGCACTGATAAATAATGGGGCCCTTAATCCCTACTGTAAGCCGTTCCCCCCACGCCAAGACAGACAATAATGAGCTCGAAGAGTATCCACTGTGTGTAAACACACACACACACACACACACACACACACATTATTACAGCTGCCCTAAAGGAAGAGTAAACTCCATCCAATAATACTTGCTAAAGCCCTGGGCCCCAGTATTATTAGAAATTGTAATGGTCAGGTTTACTAGAGCCTAAAAATGAGGGGCGTGGCCACAGGGGTGTCACTGGATAACAGGCGTCACGCTTTAAACATGCCTTTCATTTACCGTGATATTTTGCTAAAAAATCTGTTTATAGCAGATTCAAAGATTTAATTCCTTATGTAGCAGTGTAGATAGAGTCAGCTCCAGAAGTATTGGCACCTCTTGTAAAATGGGGGATGGGGTAAATCTTTCTTTGTTGCTTTGATTACCCGAACTAAATGTTCGGCTTTGATTAAACCAAACATTTAACTGTAAAGCATATAACAACCTAGTTGTGTCAAAATTTTTGCCATCCCGTTATCCCCCCACAAAATGATTGGAGAGATCAAGGAATGGCCTGGTCTTCTCTTTTGGCCTCTTTCTTTCAGCTCAACCAAGAGACTTAAGATCAAAGGAGCCTGGGATGGTCACGTCAAAAATTTGGATTCAGTGGACATTGAACCATTTTTATCTGGATGTAAATGTTTATTTTGGATCATCCTCCAACAGGGAGATCCAGCCATGACCCAGTTATAACGTCTGAACGAATTTCATTTTAAATCTCCATGTACTTCATGAAGTCCGTAATGCCATGTATCCAAAAACGTTTCTCAAGGACTTAAACAATCACAGCTCTTCTAACATATTCAGTCCATAAAACAATCCATCACCTTATGCCAAACCCAAGCATTCAGGGTATTACAATTTATAATAATATATATTTTGGGTATGTGACTATTGTTTATAACCATTGCTTAATTTAAGAGCTTTTAAGATCCTTTCATTTTTGATTCCCTAATTTTCCCCATGATGATGAACAACCCTGTGTCCCCTTACAATTAATCCCCAGTGAAACAGGAAGTTAAAGATAAAGGTTTAAGAGATCCCAAAGATACAGGTGACCTTAAAAAAAGTTAAATATTAATAGCAACATGGTTCAGTTATACAGGGCGTTTCAAAAATATCCATGCATGGGGGGAAAATAACACTTTTAAGCAAAAAATCTATTCCAATTTATTATTTATACTTAGTTAATAGAAATATTTGTGAGATAGATTTTCTGATGCCTAGTTGGATCAGGAGATTTGTATAGAGAGATTTTGGGATTTTTTGTTGTTGTACCATGTCTTGTATTTGTCCTTGGGGTGACTGATTTTGCACCAAAGAACAAATCTAGACAATGCAATTTTGTCCTTAACATAATCAGCTAATGCCACTCTCTAGTGTCTTCTTGGCTTTGTCATAACCCCCCCCCTCCCCATCTTCATCGTCTTCTATGCTGCCTATCCTATACAGGGTCGCAGGAAGCCTGGAGGCTATCCCAGGAAACTTCAGGTACAAGGTGGAGGACACCCTTGCAGGGCAAACACACTCACTTACACACCCCAGGGCAATTAGAGAAGACCAATTAGCTTAATCTGCATGTCTTCGGACTGAGGAAGGAAACCCACCAAGCACAGGGGAAACATGTAAACTCTACACACACAGACCCAATCAAACCGGGAATCGAACCCAAACCCTCAAGGCCACAATGCTAACCATTATGCCTCCTCTTCCCTTTTTTCAGATCAAATTTTAAATTCAAAAAGAACATTTTAACACCAAGAGGAACTGTTCAGTTATGAACCTATGATGGCCTGTAATGTATAGTCCTTAAAAAGGTGTAACATTTTAAACAATTTAATGCAGCTCGAAAGTAATTATTTATATATAAAACTTTATCAGTGTGTGATGATGGTCAAAGATAAAGCAGTTAACTAAGAGAGAAAACCACTGAAACAGGTGAATAGCTGGACCGAAGAGGAAAAATGCAACAGGTGGATAAGGCACACATTGAATACCAAATACATCCCAATTAAACGTATAGGTCACTTCATAGTGTATACGCATCATCCTTATCCTGCCCGAGATAGTGCACTTATGTAGGGAATACAAGGCGGTTTGGGATTCAAGCCATGCCTGAACATTCCACTGTCAGGAGCAAAGTTTTTCACATAGCGTAAGGTCACAAATGGACTTAGTTAGACACGCGTGCTATTCCTTAAACACCTTAATATTTTCACCAGTACATTTAAATAGTTTTAATTCCATAAAGGTAAATAAATAAACTGCGAGTCTACTTACTCCTCCATTCTGGTTTTTATTCGCACTTCTTCCTCCTCCTTTGACGGGCATCCTGCGCTCTTCGGGACAAAAATATATAGATATATATTCAGTCTGAAATTAGGTCAAGTGCAAGATAATTTTCCTTATCTTGTTGAACTTCGCATGGCAACTGTCACACGGTCCTTCCAACACTCCTGCCGTCACTACACTCTCGGTCTCGCACTTTCTCTAATGTAAAGCCTGAGCAACATTTTTACACCGAGAGACTTTCAACCGAGCCAACCCACTTCGCGACTATACTGTCCAGCGAAACGGCACGGGGGGGTTTCTTTCACCTTTACATACAATTGTTGATAAAACAACGAAATTTCAACAAAAAAAATCCAAAACTGCAGTGATAATATGAAACGAGACCTTTACTGTTAAACTTCATACAAAAAAGCGGATACATATAACGAGTTCGAGATTTTTGATTGCCTTTGTCACACCCCTACATCTTAGAATGGACTCGTCCAGCTGGCAGCGTTGATTTAACTGTTCTGTGAAACTTACATGATAACAAACAGAACTGTGTGTTGAAAGATTTATAGCCTGAAACAAAATGCCACAAACATACCAAAGAAATTCTTTTTTACTCGTTTTATTATTCAAATTTTGTTTAAAATTATAATCCACATTCATAAATATAAAGCACTGACAGGAATCTTATAGCCTGCAGGATGCATTTTCCAAACCAGCTAAACAAGTTCTTACTCTAAAAGCCACAAACTGTACTTTGATGCAGTAAATTTTTATATCAGTATCCCAGTAAACAGCTTCTTAGTGGGTTTCAAATGGGTACTCCAGTTTCCTCTCACAGTCCCAAGACATGCAGATGAGGCTAACTGCCATTCCTAAATTGCCCAGTGTGTGAATGAATGTGTGAGTGTGTGTGTGTGAGTGTGTGCGCGTGTGCTCTGCAATGGATTTGGCACCCAGTCCATGGTGTACCCCGCCTCATGCCCGAGACCCTGTATACAGGATAAAGCAGTATAGACAATGAGTGAGTAGGTATACAACTTCTCAATTTCATTCCTATTCCTTTCATTCCTCTAATGAAATGGTCTGTTTATGTTTTAAGTCATCTCTGGCTTCCTGGTAGAACTGGCCTGGTGGATTCTATCAAGCATTTTCCTATTGGAATCGAATTCTTTGGCTCAAGTCCGAACTCAGGTTAAAGTCTCTGCTCCCTGTGTCCGTATTGATTTCCTCCAGGTTTTCCGGTTTCCTTCCAACAATCAAAAAACATGCAGGCAGGGAGTTTCTCTGCCCCACTATAACCGTAGGTTTGTGTGTGTATGTTTACAGTACATGGTGCTCTCCATCCATCCACATACAGTACAGTAGGAACCTCTGCACTCCAACTAGGGACTATTGTGACTATTTTATTTATTCCTATTGTTATGACCTTCAACATTCACACATGCCTTCACACTATGGGCAATTTGTAAATGCCAATTTGTGCATGTCTAATTTGCATGTCTTTGGACTGTGGGAGGAAACCCACCAAGCACTGGTGGGAACACATGCAGACTCCATGCAAACACACCCCGAGTCAGGAATTGTGAACCCCCAACGCCTTGGAGGTGCAAGGCGACAGTGCTAACCACTAAGCCTTAGTCCCCAGTATGACTACAAATACATCCCTGCTGTCTAATATCACCAAAATGGGCATGGCTCTTGACTCTGGTTCCTCTCAATGTTTCTTCCTATAGCCATCTCAGGGAGTTTTTTTTTTGTCAATGTCACCCTTGGGCTTGCCCATCAGGGACAATCTGCAAGTTTTTATTTGTGCTTATTTACTCATACATTTCATACTAATTTCTAAATTATTTAGATTCTGTAAAGCTGCTTTAACTATTGTTTAAAAAAATGAATTGAATTTAATTAAGTTGAACTGTAATAGACTGGTGTTCCATACAGAAGGACAACTTCTGCATTTCTACCAGGATAGGCTCTGGATCCACCACAACCTTGACCAGGATAAAGAAATGAATAAAGATGTGTATATAACCTTTGTTGCTATGAATAATAAATAATGTCATATTTTCTTGTTGGCAGCCTTAAATGCAACATCCATCATTACATCTATTAGGTCCTCTGAATCTGCTGTGATCCAGGTGGTTGACTGTTCAACCATTATGACCATTTACAGAGTAAAACCAATGCATTTGGAAAACACAAAATCCAAACAAGCAACAAAACCAATATGAGTCTGCACAGTTTTCTCATTAGGGAATTGAACATTTCAAATATTTTTTGTTGTTGGACTTTCTGATCCACACACAACTTCACACAGGTTTTTACATCAGATGCCCTCCCTGACGCAACTCTGCCATTTTATCCGGGCTAGGGACAGAAACTGATGGGAATTGAACCCGAGCCTTCCTTATGGCAGGTCATAAACCTACCACTGTGGCACCAATGCCCTGAACATTTTGAAGCCTTATAAACACAAATAAAACCCTTTCCTGTATAATGAATAGTGAATAGTATATTTATAAGACCACTCTCCAAGCTGTTCATAGGTCAGTTCAAGTACTTCGACTTTCCATGCTTAGACCAAACAAAACACTGTTGTTCTTCATACATTTTTCAGCACATGACCAATAAGTGTGTTGTTGTAAGAAGTTAGTGTTAGATGGGAGATGTCTCTGTGTGGCTCAGCGTGCTAACAGCACTCAGACTGTAGAATGTGTGTGTGCGTGTGTGTGTGTAGTGTGTGTGTATTATGTGCTTGCCATTCACCTCTTCCAGTCCTCCAGTAGCTGCTTTAACATATAAAGCCTTTTCTATGTGTGTATGTGTGTGTAGGAAGAGGATGAGTGCTGTCTTGGTCTACTAGACAGTGAGCTGTCAAACGAGCCTGTTTCAGGGCCTGGCTGCATCGTCCTGATCGGCTTCAAAGCCCACCGCTGGCAACAGACTGTCAGGCCTGAAGATCCACTTTCTACCATCTAACACACTGGAGCTACACTTAAAATGTGAAGGGAAAAAAGTGGCCCATATTAAGCTTGTCAGGTCTAACAAATAATATATCACCATGTTAAATGCTGTTTTAATCACACTTCCAGTGAAAAAGTGTGAAAAGTGGAGTTTAAAATAGAATTCAGCATATGGATCAAATTAACACCTGCTATTGTACATATTATGTACTGATCCATCCTAATGAAAAATATTCAGTGGGTAAATGAAAATATTTCCCATGATGTCAATAACAACCACATATAATATAATATAATATAATATTGTTTTAGACAGACTATTATTGTATCTTGTATATCACATTTACATTAAGTATCAAGTATCAAGGTCTGGGTTCGAACAGAGGGCAGTTGTATGATGATCTTGTGAGATATCCTAGGAACCTTATGCCACAAGGTGGGGTACACCCTGGACAGGGTGCCAATCCATCACAGGGCACACACACTCACACGCTCATTCACACACTATGGGCAAACCCTATGCGCACAGACTCGAGGTAGGAATTGAACCCGGACCCTGGAGGTGCAAGAATGCAGTACTAACTACTAAAACACCATGCTACACTATTGTGAGATATACATCAGCAAAATGGTTAATTATCAAAATAAATACATTAGACATTTACACATAGGGATGACGTGCAGTCATACATAGTGTACACAAAGCCTATGTCATATTTATGACCTCAATGAGTTACAAAAACAAAAGCTTCCTCTATAACGTGAGCTCAAAGCTTTGACTGCGCTCATACAGTAGCTGGGGTATTGCTTTTGAAATATGCATTGGTGCAGAACGAGAAGGGAGCATCTACGAAATTACTTAGCTCAAAGCCATGAATTAATAAGTAATGTATTTCAAAAGTGTGTACCTACATCACAGAGGGGGGAAACATGAGGGGAAAAATTATTTCCTGCCCTGGAGTCCTTAAACATGCTGCAGAACGGATTTGACATCTGATGAATATCAGCATATTACTGATAACTTTCTATATTTAATCTGTACTTCCTCAAAAGGTGTTTAAATCACTGAATGAAAATTAGTGTTAAGAGATGAGAGATGTCAGCTGCTTCAGGTGATCATGGATTGACTTTTATTATGGGTGCAGTACTTATTTTAGACACAAGAGGGGCTGTTTTCACATTTTTGGTAGACTTTGCTCTAATAATAATAATAATAATAATACATATTATGGCAAATATTTTTACTTTTTTTTTTTTTTACAGGCTAAGAGTTCTATATGAATATGCACATATTATAAGCATACTGTATTTCAAAATAACAACACTACTGTACATACTGTATTTCAAAATAACACTAATAACAACCATGCCTTGGGTGTACCAACATCATGTTCAGAACAATGCTACAATAAGTCACACGTTAATGTCCACAGGTATTAGAGATATAGGATGCTGTAAGTATGTGCCAAGGTTTGTGCAATGTGCTTCTGACAATAATCCATAAACTCACAATCATCTGTGCATCTAATGAGAGTAGGATGTATGAAGGTGAGTCAGATACAGCACTTTGAGCTTTTGCATAAGTAAGTGGTGTGCATCACTTCATGTTCTAGCGCCAGCTGAGGAGTTAAAGTGCAGATATTGACCAGACAAAAGTTTTCCTTTCTATAAATATCAATGATACAGCTTTTCTCGAAAAACAGAAGCATACAGTGCTCCTGTGCTCATTCTAACACATGGACACTTCAACCAGGAATACCTATATGGTGAAGGCACCACATGTATGTGTGTAATTGTTAATATAGTGATGTTTCCTATAAGGAGACGGTTATTTTTCGCCATTTTTTTAGTGTCAACTCTTCGCAACAGTCAAAAGTAAATTTGAAATAGGTTCACAGAGGGCCTGGAGAGACTTAATGCCATGGTACACACACCAAGGGCAAGAGTACCCAGAGGAAACCCACCATGGGGAGAACATGCAAACTCCATGCACACAGAGGCGGGAATCGAACCTAGACCCTGGAGGTGCAAGGCGACAGTGCTAACCACTAAGCCACCATGCCACCTTCAGGACATGCCATTATTGCAAAATGATAGAATGTAAAGTCACTTGTTATAGTCCAAAAAATGTGCAGTGTTTTTATGAGGCCTATTATTCAGTTCACAATGAACTGAAGCAACGTTTCTACTATAATTAATTAAGCAATATCACATGACGTGTTGTATTGAATATCAGATAAGCATAATTGGTGTTCCTGAATTGCCCATGGTGTGAATGTTGACTGGAGGTCCTACCACAATTGTGAAAATGGGAATAAATACAATTGTTACCCTTGGCTTTCACAGTCCCTAGTTGGACTACAGAGGTTCCTAGATAGATGGATAGATGTCTATCTATCTACTGTATCTATCGATCAAAGGGTGATACTACAGTATAGTAATTTACACTTATAATGTACAACAATGTACCAATCAAGATCATAATATAAGTAAAATGAAACTGTTTAACAAAAGCAAGTCAAATTATAAGTGAGTAATTCCCTGTCATTTCTATCATATTTTCAATTGCTTATTAGATCTAAACAAGCAGTGATTTGTGCTTAATTATTAAAGGCACTGATCATCATGTGCCGGACCTTATTGATTTTTTTCCCCACAAGCTGAATGCATTAATTTAATGCTGTGTAAATCTCCCTGCAAAGTAATAGTGTGCATAGAAGAAAAATGAAATGATGATGTAAACATAAAAAAAGTGTCCGCACATCTTTACTAACTATTAAATGATGCAGGTGATGAATAAGTAAAAGACAATGAGATGGAGAATACCTGCCAGAGGTGTGTGAGGCTGTGTGGAGAGGTGTGGCGTAAGTCGAGCAGGAAGATGTAGCGTAGTTTTCTGCTCCAGTAGTTCGTCATTCCTGAGGAGTCTGTATGCAAGAGCATGGAGCCGTGCATATCCCTACAATAGAACATGCACATTAGGACACACACACACACACACACTGGTCTGTGCATTAAACTGGAGGACACACAACGAGTCTGGAGGTGGTGATGGTGGTGGTGGTGATTTCTTTCAGCTACATACTTGAAGAAATTGGCTTGGATACAAGGTTTAATTACACCATGTTGGATGATTTGGTGTGTGAGAACTGTGTGTATGATTACCAGCAAACCTGCGCCTAGAAGTTATAATTAGTGGGCTATTACTGTATCTTTGTGGAATTTCCGCATTTGTTGTAACGGGCGTAACGGGTAATTGGAATTATAAAGAAAGTATAAGTAAAATAATGTGGCCCGACGCAAACGTATTTACATATAGATAATATTTTTAACGTATTGGCGCGGTGGCTTAGTGGTTAGAACAGTCATCTTGCACCTCCAGGGTCCGGGTTCGATTTCCGCCTCAGAGTTTGTGTGCATGGAGTGTGCATGTTCTCCCCGTACTTGGTGGGTTTCCTCCGAGTACTCCGGTTTCCTCCCACCTTTCAAAGACCTGCAGTTTAGGCTAAAGTTACACAATTTATCCGCCGTGTGTGAATGTTGATCGGATGTCCTACCACAGTAAATTCAATGGTCACATTGGCCTCCACGGTCCCTAGAGGTTCCTAAATGGATAGATGGAATTTTTAGAACAGTACAGTACTAAGTAAGGAATAAAACAGTTCAGGGCATGTTGTTTTAGGAAAATTATCAACAATAGTAATGTGATCTGATATGAACCTGAATTACTGTTAACATTCATCACTTAAGTTAAGCCTTTATTCGTCACATGTACATTACAGCACAGTGAAATTCTTTCTTTGCATATCTCAGCGTAACTGGGGTCAGAGCGCAGGGTCAGCCATGATACAGCGCCCCTAGAGCAGATAGGGTTAAGGGCCTTGCTCAAGGGCCCAACAGTGGCAACC
>JAQMYK010000039.1:7887151-7898988 GCA_030014345.1 Clarias buthupogon | reverse complement strand
GGTGCTTTGTCAGGATGGTGGTGGATCTAAACGGAATTAGGTGCTTGGTCAGGGTGGCAGTGAACCCACAGGGATGTAGGTACTTGGTCAGGCACATCATCTAGATTTGATAACTTTGATCTACAACTTCCACAGAATTATATATCAGTCAGTCTTTTGCTGGATATTTTGTATAGTTCCTGTGGAAATTTCTGTCGAGTTCAATTTAAGGCTAAAAGAGAGCAGGAGCTTGACAAATACATACTTTATGGAAAATCAATTGAGACTGAAATGAACTGAATGTTTTTTTTCACCCCCAACTAATTTTAGTCAATGTGACACTGTCATTGCTAAAGCACTCATTGCAGATAGCGTGATCTCACTGATATACGATTTTAACAAAATTAAAAGCTCTACGATACGACTAAATCCTGAATTATGAGAAGGGCACAAAGCACATCCCCTGGCTAAACATCTTAAAAAGTACCTGTTAATATTTTTTTAAATTGATATTCACAATGAACTATTACATAGCTTGATCGATGTGTGCAAAGTCACTCCTGGATGCCCAAGAGACAGAAAGCAGAGAAAAGATGGAGGAAGAGAGAAAGAGACATTTGATTATAAGTCATGATCCTCTTGGCTGGCAGTCAGCAGGTTTATGAGAGTGTTCTGTATTCGGCTCAGCTCTCCAGCCTGCACCCATGTAGTGCTTTTACGAAATCTAATGAATGCAACCTCACAGCATTAGACAAACAGGGTTAGCGTATTGAGCTGAGAATACATATATTCTCAGTGTGCGTTCATGCATGACTACAAGCAAAACGTGTCAAAAGCAATTCCGTTTACACTAATTAGCATTAGTGACCAACGTCAAGTAAAATCAATTAGTGAGACCAGTACGAACATAGGATGAGGGAAAGGGGGTGACCTTGTTAAATGGCTCCTGCCCTGAGCTGGTAAGTAGCTCTAGCACACACACTGCGCAGCTGATCGTGCTTATGATTAATAAAATTAAAACTTCCTGTTGTATCAAACTTTCGATTTTAACAGTTAATAAAACAAGTACTGTATGAGCTTTGTATCTCTGAATGAGTATCATGTCAAGAACAAAATCTCCTGAACATCCTTGCTGTAAGTGGAAACAGAAATGGAGACTCTACCCTATTGACCGGCCCGAGCTAAAAGACTAAGAGTGCTGAAAGTTTGGTCTAATGGAGGAGGAAATTATTGGCTGCTTGTAGCTGGAAGACATGACCCCATTGATACAGCTATGCCGGTCCATCAGACGCTGCGTCAATGGGAAAGATGCTTTTCTATGAACTGACAGAATCAGTGTAATATGACCTGCTTCACGTGCAGCTTCAGATAGCATTCAAATGCATGTGAACAGGAGCTTCATCTTCATCTCAGAGCAACAAAGCATTTGCATGACCCTTGCACTGACAGTGATTACCTGAAAAGGACATTTTTGCAAAAGTGCAAAACAAATTATGACATTTCTAAACAAATGAAGAAATATATCTGACATATGTTTTGCGTTTGTCCAATGCTCTTTTAAAAAAAAAAATTAAACTGTTTTTGTGTAACAGTTTGACGTGACTGATATTGATTTCATATTATTAATTATAAGCAATTATTGTTTCACGATTGTAGTGTTTATCTTGTTTTATAAGATATTAATGTTATTGTGAATCAGATTTATTGAATTAAAAAAATCTTTATATAGAAAGTATATGGGGAGCCACGGTGACTTACACCTCCAGGATTCGATTCCCAGCCAGGTTCGACTCCCGCCTCTGCGTGCATGAGTTTGCATGTTCTCCTCATGCTTGGTGGGTTTCCTCCGGGTGCTCCGGTTTCCTCCCACAGTACAAAGACATGAAGATTAGACTAATTGGCATTCACAAATTGCCCGTAGTGCATTTTTCATTCATTCCACTTTTCATTTGCATTTAACTTTAAATTTATTTTGTCTTGTACAGAAGAGTTTTATATTTCTATATATTTTGAAAACTTTTATATTTTGGTCTAACTTCTTATAGTTAAACTATTTATTTCTTTTTTGCTTCTTTTTCCATTTCTCTTTTATTTCTTGTCAATTGTTTTTTAAAATTTTAAGGTCACGGGCGGTCGTATAAGCATTTCACTACATATCGTACTGTGTATGACTGTGTATGTGACAAATAAAATTTGAATTTGTGTCTGAATGAGTGTGTGAATGAGTGAGTATATGGTCCCACCTCCTTGTATGATCCTAGTGATGAGACATTTCCTTGAACTTGGCCTTTTTTTAAAGAAATGCTACAATTAATTATTGAACATCAAAGTAAGACAATATATTTCATAATTGAAAAGTATATACAATATTTTCTGAACATTTAAATGATTTTGGCATCAGCAAAACTAACGGACAGCACTTTCCACCATTTTTTCAGAATTACCCGACTACAAATTGAGCTATAACACCACATGAACCTGTTAATAAAGTCCAGAATTATTAAAATTAATTATTGATGTCCAAGCTAAACTGTATATCAAGTTTGATTGATGTAATAACAAGAATGAACTTGCATTGCCACATTTTCCTGCAGCATTTAATGTGATTATAAATGGATAAAAGTGTCTTTCCTCAATAAATAAAGTTGAATTTGTTGGGAAATCGCTTTGGTATATGAAGAAGGAATCACTTACTCTAAACATGTGCTGTCTTTGGAAAATAATCAACTTTAGTGTGTTAACATTACCTTCACTTCACCTCAGATGCATCACAACAACTCTATACTCCATCCATCCATCCTCGATAATCACTAGAATTTTACCTGCACAACATACTAAATATATATGACTACTATCTATCTATATCTTAGTTATATAAACCAATCAGGCATAGCATTAAACCACTGACAGCTGGTTAGAGTGAATAATATTAAATTGTCTCTTGGAATATATTAGGCAGCAAGTGTGCAGTCAGTTCATAAAGAAAATGGGCCAGTATAAGGATCCAAATGATTTTCACAACCTATAATCCATCACTGTAGAATCCACCATATATAACTGTCTATCCTACAGTTTATAGGTTTCTTCTTAAATATAACCTACACACCTTATACAAACTGTTTCCACCCTCCACCCACTCTTCATATTATCTATACTGTATCTGTGGTTCCCAACCTGAGGTCATGCCCCTCCTAAGGGAGCGGCAAAGACCACATGGTGTGCACAAGCTTTTGTCTACTTTAAGGTTGTGAGGTTGTTGGAATTAAATTGGCAAATTTTGAATATCATAACTATGCTCTATAAATAAAAGTCTGCATAGAGAAGTTTAATATATATATAGATATTCTTTTGTTTTGTGTATATGGGCCTGAATGGGCCAGGATGGGTTGTTGAAAGAGGGGCTCAGCTTATCTGTATAATAATAATAATAATAATAATAATAATAATTATAATAATAATTCATAGGTAATAAGAAGTCATAATAAATAGGTATAAATAGGTTAAAAAGGGGTCACTTTTAATTCTAAAAGATGTCTCCAAGTCATTGATACTCAGGACAAGGTGCAGTTTTCATGAACTGAACCTTGCAATTTATTTTTCACAGGCCAGGGTATTTTACACAGTTACACAGCAGGTTTCTCTCTTTTTCACTCACACACCCACTTTACATGCACATACACTATATGTTTTTATGTGAACTTATGGTAAGGTAAATATCCTTTACATTCTTGTGTGTATTTGTACGTCTGTGTGCATTCAGCCCTATACAGAAGTCACCTCTTCTCCTTTTTGGAAAGCAAGGCAAATTCCCAGGAGTCGAATATCTCAGAAAGGCGTGACAGCTCTATGAATCTCCATTACTTTTTTAGAGCCGGAGGACCCATTTATATCACCAATAGCCACTTTCAGGCTGTTTTTTAACATCCACTACACACTGCTGCTCTATGCACACATACACACACACAGAAACAGCCCACCACTGCATAACACACGTATATTAAAGTAATGGATCTATTCACACTTCAAGAAAGGAGGAAGGCAAAAACAAAAAACTTACACATTTTTCAGATTACAGTACACCCGATGTGATCCATCATCAACTTCCAATATTTTCCACTAGAGTGTAGGTTGTGTGTGAAACTAATGTCACTACAGGTTATAGATGTTTATAAAGTGTTTCCAGTACCATACCAACCTACTTTCATCCATGCTGGAGAACAACGGTTAGTGTAATTAATGACTGTTAGAACACCTGGGACGCGGAGTGACTCACATAGGTGTGGTTAAACATCCCAGTGCGGTTATGCTCGATATCACCACTCATGGAAAGCCTCTTGTCCAATCAGATTACTCGGGTGGAGCTGACTGTTGTAAAAGTATAAATATAAAATTAAATGAGTCATGCACCATTGCAAAAACGTAAACATTATACACAGAGAGCATAAGAAGATTTGCAGTGCTGCATCATCGCATTGAACTTTTACAAACGTCAAAATATAATTAAAACATCAATCAGTGAAAATATCAGCAGGATCTGACTGCAATCTTAGATGATGGTTGTGCTGGAACAGGGCTGAAGACAAACTGCATGCATTCGTCTGGACATATCCAGCACTGCTAAAACGTCTCTCTCCTATTTTCTCCTTGCAGTCGTATCTGACGGATAATGTTGTAGGGCTCATCAAACAGAAGGATCAATACGTTATCAGCAAACAAGTATTAGGCTGATTTCGGCAGCCATTAGATGAGCTATAGCCATTCAGTTTTCACGAGAAGTAGTGTAATGATGGGCTGATGAGTTTGAAGCTAAAACTGGTGACCTCATTACAGTTGGGGCAAATGACTGACAAAGATACAAACTGTTTCCATAGAAACCTGAGATATTTCTGACCCTTGTGCCATAGGAGATTTGTCCATCCCTGTTTGTATATAGAACATAAATAAAAGCCGCCTGAGTTTCTTTCTTAAAGATGAGTTGGAGTCTTACATACAGGTGTCTGTGATATCATCCATAGGTCTTCTGAGGAGGTGTTGATCTGGTCGTTGGATCTTGGCAGGAGCTGACTCCATCTACCTTGGTAAATCCATCTACCTTGGTAAATCCATAAACAGGCTTATGGGATTCCCCATAAGCTAGCTAGTTTAGCTAAAATGCTAAGATGGCCAATGTTAATTTATATGTAGGGGCAGGATATAGCTCAGCGGTTAAGGCATTAGACTACTGATCTGAAAGTCCCATGTTTAAACCCCACAACCACTAAGTTGCCTCTGTTGAGCCCTTGAGCAAGGCCTTTAACCCTCAACTGCTCAGATGTATAGGGAGATAGAAATGTAAGCCGCTCTGGATAAGGGCGTCTGCCAAATGCTGTAAATATGCTAACGGTGCTTTGCAATTGATTGAACTCCATCATCCACAACATATATGGTAAGTCAAACTACACAGATTGCAGTTAGCTGGTTAGCTAAATTGCATAGCAAACAGCTAGTGGTTTGACACCTGCAAATCAGTCACATCCCTAATTATAAATAATTTTATGGCTTAATATAATTTGTGGTTTAATAACTTTAATTTCTGTTTCAATGTTGGACATTTTAACAGGGGCCCCCAGTGGACATTCAAGGAACTACATATCCTGGCACTTATGTATTGACTTCATTTTTCAGAACTGAAAGCTGCCCCTTGTTGTAGAAGGATACTGGGCTATAAATAAAGAAACAACTTTTAAAAATAGGTTTTAAACTGTATCTGTTCAGCAAAGATTGAAATATTTTAGACATACTAGAATAGGAAAAGAGTTAATGATGGGATAGACCCAATGCAGAGTTTCCATAAATCAAAGCGAATTTTCCCATAAGAAATAATTGAAACTCAAATTATTCGTTCCACAGCCCCCAAAAAATAAAAACATAAAAATTATTTTACAATTAAATATAATTAATACAAAATATAAAGTAAAAATAAAACAAATTAACCTGCACTTTCCCTTTTAAAAAAACTAAAATTTAATCCCGAAAGGTAAGCGTTTCCGTTAATGCGCAGGCACTGTGTGTGTGTGTGTGTGTGAGTGCATGTGTGTGAAGCTAAAGAGGAGAGGAGGAATCAGACCCTCCCCTCTCCTCGTCTAACACAGTAAACCTTTCACACACACGCACATTAAAGGAAAGACTGTTTTATCGGAAAAATTAGCAAGGAACATCGCTAATAACTCTCGCGTGAGCGCACGCTAACGGAATCACTGCTGTAAAGGAAAAAAAAAACATATTAACCTGCACTTTACCTTTGAAAAGAATCGCGACAGAGCAGTGTTTCTTTGTAGAGCAGAGTGTGTGTGTGTGTGTGTGTGTGTGTGTGTGTGTAAAACAGGGATGACCACAGCCTTAAGAAAATTGTCAAGCAAAGCAGATTCACTCCACTTTCCTTTGAGGGAGTTTCGCAAGAAGTGGAGTGAGGCTGGAGTCAGTTCATCAAGAGCCACCATGCATAGAGGTCTTCAGGAAATGCGCTACAACTGTTGCATTCCTAGTATCAAGCCAGGCCTGATGAAGAGACAACGTCAAAAGCATCATACTTGGGCTAAAGAGACAAGAAACTTGTGGTCCAAAGACTTCTTTTCAGAAGAAAGTAAATTTTGCATTTGATTTGTAAATCGAGGTCTCAGAGTCCAGTGTGAAGTATCTATAGTCAATGATAATTTGGGTTGCCAGATCATCATGCTGGTGCATTGCATGCTTCTGTCTGCTGGGAACCTTTATGGAGATGCCAATTTCCTTTTCCAGCAGAAAGCATTGAGGGCATAAATTAACAATTTTCAGAAGCTGAAAATTTCTGCATTGTAAATTGTTTTTGGATTTATCTTAGGAAACAACAACAAAAAAAGTTTTGAAATATTTCTTTTGACGTCTAATGAATCTAGAACAAGTTCCACTTTCTGAATTAAATTATGAAAAAAAAAATTCCATGATATTGTAATTAATTGGGATTCACTATACTGTACACTCCCCCTGCAGACTAAATATATAAATATACCAGGATGAGCTAAAACATCATGACCTCTCACAGAGTCTGGAATATATTACACAATAAATGACACAGTCGACATATCAAAAGCTGAAAAATCTGCAGTAACTTTGACAAGAGCTAAATCAGAATGGACAGAGGACTGGGTTAGTATCTCCAAAACAGCAGGGCTTGTGGGGTACTCCATGTCAGCAGCAGTAAGTATCTAATGACAGTGGTCCACGGAGGAACAAACCACAAACTGAACATAACAGGCTGTTGGATGTGAAAGCCTCATCAAAGCACAAGGCCATTAAAGGATGTGTAATACAACGAGTCCTGGTTTCTTTTACATTATATAGAAGGACAGGTACGTGTGAACTGTTTACATGGAGAAGTGATAGCACCAGGATGCACTAATCGAGGGAAGAAACAAGCCAGTGGAGTGGTTTGTAATGATCTTAGCAAAGCTCTATCAGGAAAACATATGGACATCATTTGAACCAGACACACCTCTGTATGATATGATGGCAGTGGTCTCTTTCAGCAGGATATGAAAGACATCACAACACACACACTTTGTTCAGGAACAGGCTGAGTCATATCATGAGTTCAAGGTGTTGCCCTGCCCCTTTAAAATCCCCACATCTCCATCCATAGCAGCTCTACCTTACAGGGCTTAAAGGATCTTCAGCAGACATCTTGGTGCCAGATAACATGAAGCACCTTCAGACGTCTTCAAGAGTCAATGCCTCGGTGCATCAGAGCCGTTTTGTCTCACATGGAAAACGGACAGCACATAAGACTATTAAAAAAAACTTTTAAAAATAACACTTTACAGGAATTAATAAGCCTATATTTTATTCATCATGAGCAGATAATCCTCAGCAACATACAGTGTAAACAAATAAACCTGACATAAAAAAAAAAAGAAAAAATGATGATGACTCAGCTTCAAGTGTAACATGGGTAACTATTGACTAGCACACACCCTGAAATTTATTGCTTATTATTACTGATCAATTAATTACAGCTTAATTACTTAATTACACTACGTACCACAATGATGACTAAATATCCCACACTTCAAACCTGAACCAAACAAATGCCTACAGAGTCTGATGCAGATTCAAGAGAGTCCTACAACTTTTTTTTTTTTATAATCCCCTCCCTCTTCCTGTCTCTAGTGCCCACTCCCCTGGCTGACGTCTAGCTATTCTCAGATCTCTAAATTACTGCCAGTGACTTAAAAGCCCCAAATGACAAAGAGTGCCCTCTTGTCTCCTTCATTGCTGGTGTGGCGTTCTAAATAACCTTTTAAAGCCGAATGTAACCCAAGCGGAATCACTGGCAGGGACTGAGAGAGCACTCTCGACCCCGTGCCATAATGAACAAGTGTTGAGTAGAGAGCGGTACTTGAAGGGGTTGATGACTCCAATAGAACTATTACTGAATGAACACATTTTGACTAAATCCACATGATATGAATTGTAATTTGGCCACAGTAGATGAATAAAAAACAGGTATAATAAATGCACTGATTTGTATTCCCATGAGCTCCGAGTCAAACAAAATATAATAAGAAGGAGTGCTCTTTCTTTTGAAGACAGTCAACGAAATATTTCTGATCCCAAGGACAAGCAATGTTGAGCATTACAGTACATCTGTCCGACCGACATTATCGAGTTCAGTTCCTGAAGTTAGGTCACATTTCTAAGGTTCTTCATACTGCATTTCTTTTCAGGAGTGGAGGAGATGTGACAGGTCCATGTTTGATTGAAAGATGGCGGAAAACTCTTTAGAGAGAAGATTGTGTAAGGCTATACCATCATGTGTGTACACCCAACGCTCTCCGGTCCAGTCGTAACGTTTCGGTCCACTGCAAAAAAGAAAAAGAACAAATAAATGTAAATGATAAAAAAATAAAAATAAAACATAAAATCAATCATTATTATGGTACAGGATATCCCAATATGGAGCTTAGCTTTTTGTATTTTTGCATTTATTTTTTTTCTTCTATATTCAATCTGAGGATTAGTATAAAGTTCTTGGCTTGAAGCACTAGATAACTGATGTACGAGAGATCTTGCAATCTTCAAGTGTTCAAGTTGGTCGCCATCATGCCTGTGATGTCCGTTTCATATTACTTGATAACAGAAGCTTAATCATAGTGGCATGTTAAACTAAAATGTGTCCTGTGATTGGGGGAGCGTGTTTTGTGTCTGCAATCAAAATTAGTCAGCATTAGTCAGCCTATTTAAACGGTGAAATGTAGACACTCTGCTGTTTGGTATCATGGTGTTTACCACATTGAACCATGAACCAGAGAAAACAAAGAACAGAGTTGTCTGAGGAGATTGGAAAGAAAAGTATCAACAAGCATGTTAAAGGTAATATTCCTGTGACTATAGTTGCAGATTTTATGACGTTTAGGGTCCATGGGACTGCAGGACGTGGCCGCAAGAGGAAAATCAGGTTGAACAGAAGTATAATACAAACGGAAACCAAAGATCCAAAAACAATGTCCACAAAAAATTTAGGTGAACTCCAAGGTCAAGGTGCATCAGTGTCTGATTGCAGCATCCATCTTTTTTTTTTAGCAAAAGTGGACTTAATGGAACGACCAAGTAAATGATAAAAAAAAAAAACAGACTGAAATTTGCCAAAATGTATACCAACATGCCAAAATGCTTTCAAAAGAATGGACAAATGAGATTGGAGCTATTTTGGCAAGTCACAGATGCAAAACTGCAACTGGCACAGTGTCTCTTGAATCTGTGCAAGGTACACTAAAATCTCAGGACTTTTGAGACATTCAGTAGTGAAACGTACCTGTACTGCCCAATGTCAGAAAACTCAGTCGCAGATCATGGGTGCTCCAACAGGATAAAGACCCAAAAAACACCCAGGAATGGCTAAGAACAAAACATTTGACTGGAGTTGCTTTCTGTAAGTCCGGATCTAAATCCTATTGAACATCTGTGGAAAGAGCTCAACCTTGCAGTCTGAAGAATACACTTCAAACCTGAGACAGCTGGTCCTCTTGTCTAGTTTGGGCCAAACTACCTGTTGGCAGGTGCAGAGGTCTCACTGAGAGCTACAGAAATTGCTTGACTGCAGTGATTGCCTCAAAAGGTTGTAGAATAAAATATTAGGTTAAGTTCCCATCGATTTTGTCTAGGATAATTTTTGTTGGTTAAAAAAAATATATATATATTATTCTGCTGAATAACAATTCAAAAGCTGTCTGATTTTCTTTAATTTATCATTTATTATGTATTTATTTTGTCAGTTTCAAGTTATTTTAGTTACTACTGTGGTCCCAACAAATTCATCCATGTGTATATGAACATTGTTTTCTGAAACCGAGAGAAATAGGCTTCCAGTCATGGAGAATGAAAAAAGGTTACCTTGTAGGAGAGGAGAGCCAAATCTGTCTGTTGGGTGTTTGTTTGTTGATGACGTAAGTGCCATGGTCACCTCCTACTTTCACAGTCAAGACACCACTCTGTGCAGAGCAAAAAAAAAACAAAAAAAAAAAGGTTTTTACTTTGATAGAAGAAAACAAACTTCCCTTTTTTTAGTACTGCTGATTTATTATTTTTATCCGTTCAAAACACAATACGAGTAGTGATAGTTTAAGCATCTATTAAATTTTTTAAACATCATTGCTCATGCACCAGGCCATCTCATGCATCAAACCATGGCTGATCTAATGGCTCGACTCAAGCAATGAATTCCCAATGAACACATTTCCATTACACTCCTGTGGAGATACTTGATTAAAAGTGTTTTGTTTGGAGGAAGATTCATTTGTCACCTCACATCCTTCAGCTTTGTTATCAAATTTTAGTCACAGAGCAAGTCTTTTTCTTTCAGTGAAATGCAACAGCCAGGAAAAGTATGAGGTGTTTGTGAACATGAGGTGCTTCAGCTGAAACATGTGCTCTTGGTGCCATTTGCATAAACAGCAAGAGAGCAGCTGAAATGGGAACATGGCTTAATGTTGGCTCAGACAAGCCACAGGTGTCTTTCATATCACGCGGAACATTTATGAGTTTTATTGAGAACAGCAGGGTGTGTTGGCTATGATTGGGTCAGGGTGAGGGCAGAATCTCGCTCCTCCACAACAGAGCTGACAGGAGACTCCTTCTCTGATGTTTATGTGGAGGAGAAGAAGGGAGGACAGAGGGTGTGAACGACCTGTCAGAACACCCCACACACATCACACTTCCACCAGCCACTGAAATTAACCGAGGTGCAAGCTGGGTCTTAGGAGTACACCTATTCACACAGCTTGTTTGGATCGCCTCGTATCGCACTGGCAGATCGCACTATGGGTCCACTGGGTGGAATAAATCTTACTCTGCCCCTGACACACAAGGTATCCCGCAAGGTTCAGCTCTTAGTCCATTTTTAATCATCTTATGGTCTAATTTTTTTTAGTCATGAAGAGGACACTTCACACCACATCGGGACTAGGTCAATAACAAATGAAATTTTGTACATTTGTTTTGCAAAAAAAAGAAGCTGACATAATTTTTAAAATTCTTTTTAATTCTTAATTTTTTTATCAAGGTGTATGCAAAGATGTGCCATAGTAATCTTACACATTGCTCACAGACCTGGCCAAAACATCCTAAAAAACATTTTACACACAGACAGACACTGTGTCTAACAGTTTCTCCCCCTGGATGGACAAAAATCACAGGCGCACAGCTTTCTACAGTGTCACAAAAAAGCTAATCAGTCTTCCTGATAGTAGCTGTCAGTAAGGACGTGGAGCCAGGCCTGGACTGGCCATAGGGCATACCGGGCAATGCCCGGTGGGCCGACGCACATTTTTGGGCCGGAGCTGTCA
>JAQMYK010000039.1:7849986-7860667 GCA_030014345.1 Clarias buthupogon | reverse complement strand
CAGCAGCCGTGAGCTGCAGAGCAACTGTGTTTGGGATTAAATAAAGGTAGGACAACCATTTGTTTACTTAATTGTAGCATTAGTACACTTAACAGTAATAGTACTGCACTTTATTTTTTTAACATGGATACAGTAAATCGTAATATTAGTCCACTTATTATTAACATTAATGCACTTAATTGCAGCATTAGTACATTTACTTGTAACATTAGTACATTTTTTGCTAAATTTAGTTCACTTACTTGTAACATTAGTACACTTACAGTAATTGTAATACTATTACATGTATTTGTAGCATTAATACACGTTATTGCTCATTATTAATCTAAAATTAGTACAATTACGTGGAACAGTATATGGAACAATATATGTAATTTAACTGTAACATTAGTACAGTACACTTACATGTAACATCAGTACAATTACTTGTAAGAGTATACCTAATTTAATTGTAACATTATTGCATTTACTTGTAACATTTCTACACTTAATTGTTATACCAGTACACTTATTTGTAACATTATTACATTATAAGAGATTAATAATATTGTATTATGTAATGTTTATTTAGTGTATACTTGTTGGCTTTAACAGTAATAGTATTTTTATTATCTTGTAAATAGTAGAATATAAATAGTATATTATGTCATGTTTCTGTATTTGCATAGTTAATATTATGGCTTTACAATTATGTCATATGAACAAGTGATTAAATAGGTTGAATTTCTATTAAGCAGTTATTTCTGTTTAAGTAAAAGACATAGTATTGCTTCTAGTTTAAACCCAAATGATGAATTTAAACTGCTTGCATTATTATCTGCTTTGAAACACATTAAAAAAGGGGTTTTGACTCTTCTCTATATCTGAAGTACCAATCAGTCTGGATATTCGGGTCTATTAGTGTCTGTTCAATTGCCTTGTTTGATTTAATTCTCTGTTTCTGTCTCTCGGCGAAAGATGTCGGCGGCTGAAAATGGAGTCAGAGGGCCAAGCAGAGAGAAGACCTATAAAAAGGTTAATGTTTCCCGAGTGAACTGTTAAATTCATCCCAATGGGCAATATTAAAGAAAGTGGTGCATATTCTAATAAATATTTATTCTTTTAGGCTGAGGAACCCATTGACAGTAAGCCATAACCTTCTTGCGATGCATTGTACTTTAGAATGTTAACCCCTTAAACTCCCGGGAGATATTATTAGATCCTCACTTTGTAAAGCTTTCTGTAGGAACATCAGTGTATTTACGAAATAATTCATAGTAGTTCCTGAATAAAAAGTTGTGGTCCGTAACATGCTGAGACTTTAAGGGGTTAATAAGCGATAAACATATACCTGCTTAACAAGGAACCATTATTTATGTAAGCCTGAAGTTCAGAGTTTTTCCCTTTAGTATCGAGGGTTGCTTCCATTCATTCAAGTCACCCTAAACATTTTCTCCTAGAATATTTTCAGAAAATTGCGAAACTGACCAAATGTTTCTGTAACGTTATATTTTAAGGAACTAGAGGCTGAATAACTGTTTTTTGACAAATGTGATATTGTTCATCACAAAATATTTTTCCGGATGAAATATAGAATATATTCAATATAGAGAAGTAAAAAAGTGACTGGGTGACTTTAAGGAAGGGAAAGTGACATGTAGTAGTACAGGAGACTGTGTGGCCCTCTGTAAATAAACTATATACTCTGAATGAAAATTGGTTATCAGTATCATTTACAGGAAATGCTGCACCACTATACTGTAGATATCAGATTTCTATAATACAGTGTGTAAAATCTCCACTTATGGAAATAGTGACATGAACAGAGGTCCATTCAGTCTTGTTTGGAAGGTATATGGATGCAATTAGCCACCCACCCCTCACATCCCCCCGTATTGGATGACTGTATTTTGTTCAATCAACCTTGATTTTTTTATACAACCGTTTCTGAAAATATCTATATACAAGTTGGCCAATCCATAGAGCCCAATCTGACGTTATTTATGTGTGTATGTTTGACCAGACATCATCAACCGCTATTAAGGGAGCCATACAGCTGGGTATTGGTTACACTGTAGGGAACCTGACCTCAAAACCTGACCGAGATGTTCTCATGCAGGACTTTTATGTGGTGGAGAGCGTGTTTTTGCCCAGGTAAGCCCTAATTAGATTTTTTTTAAATATTCTCATGTTATCTATAAAATGGATAAAATGTACCTCAGCATGACTGAGTACTTTTCCCACAGTTCTGTCACACTCTGCTTCTTGGTTTCTCTGAATCCCTACTGTGATCAGAGCTTGGAAGTAGCTCTACTTCACTTAAGTTTTCTTTTCGTTAATTCTTTGAATTTCACTCACATTTTAAAACCGAACGTCTCATTTTTGAAAATATCAAACTTATTAACTTCCTAACAAATCTGAACTTTGACAGACCGGACAATAAGAATGAGACCTAATACCCATTACTGTGTCTGTTCCTATACAGTTAGCTACTTTAGCTAGATATTAGCATACTGCTAGCTTATATCTTTGGATCTAGCTAACATTTGAAAGATTAGCAATAAAGATTTTGTTAGTTAGCCATAGCAAATATTTCCCCTTGTTCATTGGTGAATGTCTTCAGAATTATTAGCAGGTAACTAACATTTGAGAGCTTTGCAGCAAAGCAGTTACAGCCGTAGCTAATACTTTCACATCTACATAAATAAAAGAATGGTTTATCTCCACATTGGACAGAATTAACCCACTATTTAAATGATATCTTTATTTCATACACCGCAGGACCCAAAACCATTATCAGAAAAATTTCTGTCTGTCTGTCTGTTCAGTCAGACTTATCACAGCATCACGCAGAACTGACTAGACAGAATTTAATGGAACTTTGCCAGTCCTTCTGTATTTTTCAGAAATTGAGAGCTGTCTTATATCGACCGCTGGACAGAATTTAATGAAACTTTTGCAGTACTTGGATATCTGCCTGAAGTTTAACCTGCACCATAAATGTTATGAACAGTTATGTGGCAGATTTAATAATCTACTTAAAAGCTTATAAGCAACTAATAAGGTTCTAGCTCAATGTAAACAAACACTTGCACCAATAGATGTTAATTAGAAAAGCTAAATCGAGTATTTTAGTTAATATTTTCACCATGGAAATCACAGCACTGAAGTGGTATAAGTGAATTTTAAAAGTGCTGGAGTTGTTTTAAGACAAAACTTACTTTATCTAATTTACGTTTTTATATAATTTAAGTAAATATACGGTGTTCTACTTTTATACTTTACCTCTTGAAGAATTTGAAACAATTCTTCAAGGAATGTTTATTTAGTTGAGTAGTGCAACCTTAAATTCTTCAATTTGGGCTTTACCCTTTCACTTAATACAAGGTTTACAGTGACTATGTACTTGACCTGCAATAGGGATATGTTCATCGTATTTGTATTTAGATGTCATTGTTTCTATATCACTTTAATATGTTGGAAATCATCAGGCTCTTTCACCTGCCATGAACTATTTAATTGCATCACATTGTTCGAGATGGAAGCAGCTCTCTGTGTGGATATATATTCAAATCACCCGCTTGTTGTCAGGTCATTTGTCTCCATAACGCATTGGCAGGTTACACAAACAACTTAACTAAATGTCTCACTGAAATGAAAAAAAATTGAAGGATCCATATTGTGCTGGCTACAAGAAGGAAAACAGCAGCGCACTGGCAGTCATATTTCCACTTCCTGCCAAGCATGCTTGGCATCTCCCTGCACTTTCATGTGCTAATGCACAAAATGACAACTTCTAACATTATTAAGAGCAGCTAATGTGAAACCTTTGGCATTGTTGGCTTTAGTATCGAATATACTATTCACACCAACTGGCGTGCAATAACACTAAATATAAAGTTAATTCCATTTGTTTTTATATTGATAAGTGCTTATCTGTCCACTCACTATTTTTAGTCAAGTTTGATTTTTGGTGTGTTTAAGGTTTGTTGAAGTTTTTCCCATGCAGTATTTTTTATTTTTTTTGAGCCACCCAGGCCTCAAGGGTTGCATGTTTTCCTGTTTGGTCATTTTGTGCGGCATTGGAGTGGCAGTAAGACAGGACTGGGACCTCCTTGGCCTCGGGGATTGTTCACAGGGTTCCGTGTCAATGATTGTGTTGCATATTTGCCTCTGGTGTTCCAAACAAGGACTTTTTTGAATGGAGGCTGTAAAAGATCAAATGACGTCTAGTCCTCAGGGATACAGTGTAATTTCGCCTGGGAACTTTCACTCCCTATTTCAGGCCAAGGAAGCATTTTTGTTAGACATTGTTTTTTTTTCTTCAGAGGTTTAGCATTACTTTATATTTATAAAACATGGCTGGATAAAACATGGCTGTTCTAGAAATTGTGTGCCAACATAATCATGATTTGATACGTATGAAAATTTGAGTATAAAGTTCAATAAATGCCATTTAGGGACTTTTCTTATTTTTCAAATGTATTCTGGCAATTTTTGGAAAATGTTCAAACCAAGACAAAAGTTTGCAATCTGTTAAGTGCCATTGCAGGTTTGATGTTAAGGTGTTGCCATCAAATACCGAAGTGGTCCAAATGATGCACAAAAAAATTCCAGTTCATTATTTTTGTTATTATTATTATTAGGACTATCCAATGCAATCTTTCAAGACCCTGGTTCAGTTCCCACCCAATGCTCAAACCCAAAGGGACTGGATGCAGTGCCAGTCCCAAGCTCGGATAAAATGGGAGGGTTGTGTCCGGAAGGGCATCCGGCGTAAACCCTGTGCCAAGTTGTGTGAAGATTGGATAGTCTGCTGTGGCGATGGGAGCAGCCAAAAACCAACCACAGCAACATACAATAGAATTTTGAAAGAAAAGTTACAAATATATTTGTCTATACGGACTGTTAATTATCATTCTTATAAAGAAAGAAACTTGGAATTGGCCAAGATAATTGTATAATTGTAATTGTAATCTGAATGGGCCAAGATAATTGTAATCTGTGCACCTCTACTTATACAGTAAATACCTATAAACTTTGTGTTTGACCACATTCCATTGTAAGAGAGTTTAGATTGAATTAATAGAAGTAGTCCATCTTCTTTTCTTGGGACAGTGAAATGTGTTGAAGCCTTTTCTGTAGTAATCATGATTGTTACACGAGTAACAAACATGATAGAGATTAAAGGACATTGTACAGTAGTATCCATTTAATGAACTGTGGTTATGTATGGTTAAAGCTGTGTATATGATTATGATTATCTGTTTCATCACAGCGAGGGGAGCAACCTGACTCCAGCACACCACTACCCTGATTTCCGGTTCAAAACCTATGCCCCGTTGGCCTTCCGGTACTTCCGAGAGCTGTTCGGAATCAAACCAGATGACTACCTGGTAAGTATTACTCATCGTTATATTGCCAATTTCCACAAAAGATACAGCTTGTTATATTGCAGGATGAATTGTCCCTTATTACAGGTATACACTAGGTGTCTGGCTAATGATTAACTAAAATAAAAGCTTTTGCTACCAGTTATCCCTCAGGTCTGGGTTAAGGTTCTTAACACGCGTCCTAATTACTAAAGGATTGAAAAGAAGTGACTAATGAGCACCTCCCCCCCCCCCCTAATTATTTACAGCATTAAATCTTACTTTCGGTGTGCTTAAGATGTTCATTTAGTACAACTGTACTGTAGTTGCTGAAAGTGTGCACTGGTCCAGATGGGATTTCAGCATCTGCAGTGCCTCTGCAGTAACCCTGCTGTTAGTGTATGCATTTCATTTTCAGGGCACTGCATTTGTGTGTGTTTGAGTGATCGAGGAGCTTCTTTTAGGTGTGCATGCACTATACAGGCAGGCATGAATGCACAAATTATGTGGGTGTGTGTGTATGTACATGCATTTATTTGCGCAGGTCACCGTGCAAATATGTAGGTGTGCGTGTGTGTGCTTCAAAAGACATTAATTAGCTATACCATTGCAGTCATCTTCGTAAACGTCTTGCTTGCGCAATGGATTATAATCAGGCAGTAATTAGCCTCAGGGCACAGAAGCGGCTCTCAAAAGCATGCCACACATCACATCACGTTTTTTGTTGTTTTTTTTCGTCTTTTATTGTGACAAACCTACAGTCCCATACCTCTCTTTATGTGCCATAATTGAATACGACAACTTTTGTGGTTATCGTCGTTGATTGGTGAGTATATTAGTAAGACTACACAGCAAAATTTCCCAGGGTTGAATTAACACCCCGATTGTTGAATTAACACATTACAGTGTTTATATAAGTCCGGTTAGACTCAAAGGAGCTCTGAAAGTATTAAAACAACACTGTGTAGGACTTTCTGTGAACAGAATGTCTACTGAGGCCTAGAGACAGGATATAAAAATTCCTGAATGCTTTAACATTTTCATCATGTCGTCATTCATAGCGTCATATGTTTTTATCCCCCATCTTTCTGCATTCGTTTTTTGGAAAGTTACCTCAGGTGAAGGAACAAGAGGATGAAAGAACATAGTGTGAAAGAAAAGCATAAAACATTAGTAAAGAAAAGGAGGCAGCATGCTATATTGATTTTCCTACGATGTAACTTGAAATGCATGAGAACAAGATGCTCTGACTCAGACGTTGATGTGTACTGAGATAAAAACAGAAAACCTGTTTAGCTGAAACTCACGAAAATATACATGTCCAAAGGTAGTTATTCCAGCGAAAAATGTAAACTCCTAAGGCTATATGGGGCAGATTCAAAACTATAATTATTTCACTAAAGTATTAATTACATAGGTTTCAGGATGAGACAGACAGAAGATAAAAGCTTTGCAAAGAGTGGATATTTATAGTTTTATACAGCTTTTCAAAAGGGGAGCAAAACAGTATAAATTCATACCATACAATTTTATTACTGATAATGATAATGATAATAAATCTAATCTTGATTGTGAGTTAGGCTGGTTAGTTATTTAATACTAGCTAAATATTAGAGTTGTTCTGGTTACAGTATGTGTATAATGTTATATGTTCTGCACTTGGTAGACACCCTTATTCACAGCAAGTGACATTTATGCCTTTTATAAAACTGAGCAGTTTGACAGTCAGACAGTTACCAATGGCAGCTTGGCAGTACTGGGATTTGAACTCACAACCTTCTGATTAGAAGTCCAATGGCTTTACCACCAAGCTGTCACTGTTTATATCTTAAATATCACCAGCCTTCATAAACTGATCAGCCCTAACATTATGCCCAGTATGTAGGTTTCCCTTATGCCACCAGGGCGGCTCTGACCCTTCAGGACATGAATTTACCAGGCCTATAGAGGTGTGCTGTGGTGTTTGGCACCATGACTTTGGCAGCTGATCCTAGGGTGCTGTAGGTTGCAGGATGAGGCCTCCATGGGTCAGATCTAATCTTTTGTCCGATTTGTCCGGTGGATCCCATGGGGGCCAGATCAGATTGGGATTTGGGGAATTGGAGGCCAGGTTGGTGGTCTTACAGTATCTGACCAGGCTGGCCTTTGCTCCCCATAGACAATAATGAGCCTTGGATGACCATGATCCTGTCACCAGTTTTCTGATATATAATTGATAATCAATGTTAATGTGGTAATATAGTGGTCATGTTATGGCTGATCGGTGTATGCACACAAGTTACAATAGTTTAACTTGCGACATAAGTACCGAATGAGCTAGTGCTAGCATATCTGTGAGTTTTTACTTTCAAATGCATAAGACTATGTGGCCATAGTCAGCTGGCCAGGTCAATGTTCTACTGACCTGAAACAAAAGACATAGATTTTTCAATATCTAAACAACAATATACTTTCCGGATGGAGTTTTTTTGGTCAGATTCACTCCTTAAATCACAATTATTTGAATTACAACAATGTTAAAATGGTTGTCCATGAGAAATTAGATTGACAAGTACCAGAGTGTGTTTCCACCCGCTGTCCAAAGATATGACATTGCAGAGTAAGCTAATTGGTGACACCAAATTGCCTGTAATGTGTGAGTGAGTGAGTGAGTGAGTGAGTGAAAAAATGTGTGATTGTGTGTCCATAGAAGGGACTATGGGTCCAGGGTGTACACGTTCAGGGTGTACCCTGCCTCATACCCTGGTCCCTGGAAGAGGCATGCAAATGCCTTTGTGTTTGTGCTCTGGGCATAACCTCACCGCTCATTTTCATTAACCACACACAGTCACTCTGTGCTTGTGTGTATGTGTGTGTGTGTGTGTGTGTGTGTGTGTGTGCGTACATGGAGATTGTAGCATAAAGTTTGTTCAGGAGTTTCATTAACCAGCCATTCTGTTTATGGATGGCAGTGTACTAGAGGTTGTTCAGGTTTTTATTCTCCTCACTGAGACTACACCACACAAAATAACATCATAGAAAATGGTACGGTGTAAAAAAAAAAAGAAAAGAAAAAAAAGAAAATCCATTTCACAATCCATGCTAAAACTTTTCACTTTCATCTCCCATCCTTCGTGCCTCCCTTTTAGTGAGGCTTTTCAAACGAGCCTGTGTTTGCAGTACTGTATGATTCAATGCAGATGACTACCTGTCTATAACACGTAAAAAAAATTTTTTTTAAAAACATATTATAGTGCAGACTTGTAGATCTGTCACCAGTTTTCAAGTGTGTGAGGTCTGACTGGTTTGCTGTTACACATGAAATGACTGTTGAAATGAGACTGAGATATTCTATCTGTTTGGGCTTCCTGGTTCCTGTCTTCTTTTTTAGTTTGGACTTCCTGGTTTCATTGTCTTTAAGTTTGAAAGGTCACAAGATTTACATCTACAGAATTTTAGCAAACTTCCTTACCTAGAGTAACTTACAAGTGCTTTGTTTTTCATCACTGAAAGAAATTCCTCATGGGTCATGGACTAAACCTGGTACGGAGGTGTAATAGGTGTACAACAACCTGAGGATTGATGAGTCCATGTCTTCCTTCTACACTATATGGCCATATATATCCCTTTTATGAATGAAATGGTTGTTAATAAATACCATAATCTATTCAGAAATAATGCTAATGCCAACAAGCTGCTCATAAGCAGCACCTAACGTGTATATATATATATATATATATATATATATATATATATATCAGATCATGATTAGCAGATACATGCCTTCAGAATTTCTTTACAATGTAGAAAGAAATAAAAATCAGGAACGACCATGTAGTTAGACAGTAACTTTTGATACGTAGGGTGTATATATAGTGTTTATGTTGGATGCGGAGACCATCAGCATTGGTCATATAATGCATCTTGACATGTATATCCAGTCAAGCAGTGCTTACAATATTCTTTTCTCTCATACAGTACTCGATCTGCAAGGAGCCGCTGATCGAGCTGTCCAACCCCGGGGCCAGTGGCTCGCTCTTCTACCTGACTAGCGATGACGAGTTCATCATTAAAACCTTGCAGCACAAGGAGGCTGAGTTTCTTCAGAAACTGCTGCCAGGCTATTACATGGTGAGTCTGGATCTTTTCTCAAAGTTTTACTCATTCCTTCACTTCATGCCGGTTTTTTTTTTTTTTTTTGCTTTCCTCTACTCCTCTCAGCTTTTAATAAGGGCTCAGTCAATAAATGCTGTGAAGATATGCCTTCCAGCAGAACAGCTCTCAGGCTTCTGGAAGGGGAGTGAGTTCATCACAACCACAAGATTCAACCATTTTTTTAAGGGAATGCTTTGTACAATGCATTCGTTTGCCTTGAAAACACAACATTTGGGTAGAAAATGGTATTTATTGCATTCATGTACCTTATCCCCGGTCAAAATACAACTTATAATGCATAAGGCAGGAAGAAGTTATAGCAAGTGCCTGCACCCATTGGGCTTGGTGCATTACAAGTGATTATATTTTGTTAAAAGTAGAACAATGAATAAAAGTCATTCATTGATAAAAAGGTATTTTCATGGTGATAATACTAATTCCACTTGCATCAGGCTGCACCACATCGCTCCACCTATGATTACTTTCCTCCAGTTGTACACCCTGTCATGTTTATTCTGTACTTATGCTCTTTACTCTTTATGCAGTAAATCTTTAAACAAGCATTGCATTGAACACTCCGGCTTAGTGTTATGACTTCATGAATCCCTTATCTGATATATGGCGTACTATATGCAGACTTCCTGAAGGCCTTTCATTTTTGGCTCGCATTTTCTGTCTAGTCCATGCACCTAACCATGTTTAGAGGAACGTTGTTGACCTATTAATCATTCATATATAAAAACATCTAACTTGAGGCATGAACGCATGAGAAACAGGTGTAGATGATGATTAGTATACTAGTGATGCTGAATGCTGAGTGGCTGGAACAGACGAGAAGGGAAATAAGGTTGCTGCTGACGTTGATATATAAACAACCTCATTTTAAATTGTATGTTTAGGCACTTTGTAGCCTGTTGCATTGCAACATTCGTTCCCATTTCTTTCATTTAATCACCTTGTATATATACTGTAATAAATACCCATGGCTCAGTCAAATAACAGGATGCATTGAAAATACAACTAAATTATTAATAAGTAATAAGTATTGTGCTCTCCAGTAGATCCAGTAGATACACTGGAAACTGTGTGACATCAAATGTTTGACATCAGATGTTTATTATTATTGATTGTTATATGTAATTGTTGTTCATAAAATATAAGGGCTAGAGTATAAAGTCTTGAAAGTTTTTGAATTT
>JAQMYK010000039.1:7626631-7638715 GCA_030014345.1 Clarias buthupogon | reverse complement strand
TATAGTGTTGGAAATTGGTAATATTGGTAATATTTTTGGGTGGCTGGAACGGATTATCTGCATTTACATTATTTCCTATGGGAACATGCGTTTTGCAATACGAATTTTCGCCTTAAGAACTCGCCTCCGGATTAAATTGGTATGCCCAGATACTGCTGTATAAAGTTCTTTGTTTTGTCTCTGTGAACAAGAGCATTGTCATATGAAAAGGTTTTAAATGCATTACCTGTAGGTGATTTAGAATCCTCAGACATTTAAACATTGTGGACGTAATGGGTAGTGTTGATTCCACACAGCTCCAAAAAGCTCCACGGTTTGATCCTGAGCTTGAGTTTCAGTCCAAAGACATGCAAGATAAGGTAATTGGCATCCCCTTAAAGTGTGTTTGAGTGAATGATTCCTCATGCCCTGGGTCCCCTGGGATAGGCTCCAGGAATCATGTGACCATGTACAGGATAAGCGGTATAAAGAATGAGTGTGTGAGTAGGTGTTTAATAGATACATGTATGTAAACCTACCAAAATCCTGTCCTGAAGATCAGCTGAACGTATCCACCGCCAACAGGGTGTGTTGTGTTGTTGGAGAGGTGTTGAAGACTCCAGTTAAAATTACCTAAGATTGATGAAATGGGACATACAAGGTGGCTTCGTGGTTAGCACTGTCGCCTTGCACCTCCAGGGTCCAGGTTCTGTTTCCTTTGTGCATGGAGTTTGCATGTTCTCTTCGTGCTTGGTGGGTCCAAAAACATGCAGATGTGGCTGATTGATGTTCCCAAATTGCCCATAGTGTGTGAATGTTGACTGGAGAATGTCCTACCATGGTCCCAAGAAATTCCCCAAAAATGTGAATAATACAATGGTAATCACCATTGGCTTACCAACATTGGCTCCCTAGGTGGACTACCAATTGGGAGGGTGGGAATGGGGTCTAACCATTTAATCACTTTCATTAGCATATTTAAGAACATATTCCATCCATAACCGTATTCTTTTAAGAATCCAAACGCCTGGGGTTTTCAGGTTGAGGCAAGTTAGATGCCGGAGTATTACCACAGAGCAAAAAATCAAACAAGAAGACAATGATTATTCAAAAAAATGTCCATTACTTTGTGGGGGGGAAAAATGTCCATTTCCCCACATGACTATTAGAACATTAAATCTGGTTCAATTCAAACATTCGATTAACTACAATCTCTTTACAGCGTCCCGTCTTTCATCTTCAGCAGATTTTGATAGACCAGAGAAAGGACGACGAGAGCACGAGGCACTGGGACTCGACTCCAATCATTAACGTGGGTCGGGATCAGTAATTACGTGTTCAGAGGGGAGGCTGTGGAACGAGCTGCAGAACGGAGGCTAATGAGGCCACAGTTCGGGGTGGATGAGCAACAAGCGAAGAGACATAAAAAAAAACACATCACACGTAAGCACAGAGACACACTAGGGGAGGACGAATAAACAACAATAATAAGGCACAAATGTATAACTCGGGGCTGAAGAAACCAGAGTCGAAAACAAAGCGAAAAGATCAGAATCTGAATCCTCTAGACCTCGGCTCGTGCTCGCAGTCAGAGCTGCAGGCAGTATACGAACAGAGCGACTCCGGTGCTGCCGTGTTAAAAGACTGTTTGAGAGGGGCTTCTTCTCCACCCCCCCCACCTCACCAAACACTCTCTTTAAGTTTGTCAGCACAAGACTGCTCGTGTCACCTTGCGTAGGATGGGAACTGAAGTCACTTTCAGATAGCACACAAAGTCTCATCGAGCTCTTTTATTTAGGCTCTCGGAGCTGCAGAGCAGGGTACTGGAGCACGCTCAGTGAGAACAACCTCTGATTAGCAGGAGTAACCTACACGAGACCCACATTTACTGCGGAGTTAAAGAAAGTTTGAAAGCTTTGTATTCAATCGTATAACAACCGACGCGATGCCTTTGGGAATATCAAAGGAAACTTTTCTCAAGCGAATCTCTATGAACTATATCTGTAATATACGCCTGTTCACCAGATGGAAAAAAACTGACACATTTCGTTGTACTGAAACTGATTTTTAATAAAAGTCTAAGGATGGATTTTTGGTTAATAATCTTCTAACATCATTAAGATGCATTACTTATAAATAAAAGCAATATGCCAAAGATGACACTTTTTACTGTATTAATATCACATGAAATATTTTTTATTTCATCTATTGTTATGTTTAATGTTGTGGAATTCTTCCAAGTTATTTCCCATCATTCCATCATTCATCGTCTCTTTTTTTCTCTCTTGAAGATGCAAAAAAAATCAAAATAAAACGCAACTTGTCTTGTTACAAAGAAACCAAAGTCTGACATCCTGATGACTTTTCCATGGAACAAACTTACTGACTGACTGACAAACTAAAACCAGGTGTTCTGAAAGTTTCATTATAAAAAGCTTCTAGATGGAAATTTGGATAAACCAAAGTTGTGTACTTGAGCTACCTTCAAGGGAAACTTTTTTATTTTTATTTTTTTTTAACATAAGGTTGGAGTAGTGGCTCAGGTTGCTAAGGGTTAGGGTTATCGATTGACAGCACTAGTCAAAACGCAAGGCATTTGGGGAGTTTAAGACAAAAAAGCTACACAAAAGTAGGCCTGTAGGCCACTTTCCTGGAATGTGAAAGTGATGTTCGTGAACACTTGTGTGTACAGTTCTCACAGATGGATGTTTCTCTTCCACAAGTTGGTGACAAGCTACAGTATCTGTCGATTTTTGAAGGATCAGACATTCCACTCATTGAACGCTCACAGGAATGACCGTAGTGGGCTCCAAGCCACCTCAGCTAGGATCGTTATTTATGGACGTACGGCCTTCTTTAGAACGTTTGCACCACTTTTCTGAGGCCAAGAGGCTCATCACTGTACCGTGCTTGAAGTCTTCTGTACTTCGGTATCGGTTTTACGGCTTCATTGGCGAGAAATTTAATCGCAAGTCCCGTTTTGACTTGAACGCCTAAATGAAAGACCTTTTGTACTGATAAGTTCACATGCTTTACCACTCATTGTGTTCAAATGGATCAAATATTGAAATGGATCAGACATGATTTTTTCATAACCTAGTGTAAAATGCAATGTTACAATGTTGTTAGAAGTTAAGTTTCTATTATTCCTGTTGACAGCATTAATAAAATTTAAGTAATTTAGCCATTATTTGAAAATAAATATTTTTATTTATTTGGTTACTAATGTAAAAAAAAAAAAAAAAACAGTAGAGATGGCAGTGATGACTTTATTATACAAAGGGGTAACATCACTGTGCACTTGAATGGTTACATCTAAGACCCAAGCAGGCAATCCAAAATATTGGATTCTTGCCTAACATATTATCTGAACCAAGGCCGTGTCATAAATTCATTTTCAAAAAAAAAATTCAACGATCAAAAAAATATCAGTTTTTCTTAGAAGGCATCATTAGACTAAAAGTTTAAGATCCATGCCTTTGAACTCTTCTCTAATGCAGATATGCTGACCCTTGACTTGAAACACAAACACCGTAAATAATTCAGTTCTTGGCATACAGCAACTCACCAAGCTAGCACACCAACCCAGATTATTAAACTATCTCCAAGTTCTGTTTGCTGCCTGCACAAATCCTGCTTTACTTTTTCCACCTTTAGCTAAATTATGCATGACATGAGAACTAAGGGTATAATTTCTAGGTCACAGTAGTGTAAAAATGCACTTAGCTCCTGAGTTGCAGGCTCGAGGCGCTGTGCATTTGTGCGCCGACACGGCGCGCGCATGGATGTTTGTTGTTTCCACACGCAAATTTTAGAGCAACATAAAAAGCAAACTGCTACGGGAGCGATCGGGAGCGCTGAAGATGTCAACACGAGAAGAAAAAAAAAAAACGATCGCACAATCATGTATGGCAAAGGTGGATTTGTGTATTTGTCTATTAGCAGAATAGTTATATATAAGAACAAGAATAAAATGGAGGGGAAAAAAGTTTTATTACATCAAAACTGGAATAGAAAAAAAAAAAAAAACACCACACAAGCAATTCTTGTCCAATCTCAAAACGAGTTCATACAATAGGCTACATGTGAAGTTATGACCTAGTTGTATCAGTTGACTGTTTTATTAAAAGAAGAAAGAGAAAAAGAAACGTCCCAACTTTGGGTGACTCATGAAATATTGAACATCTTTTCTTATAAATGCGACTACAAAAAAGCTCACAAATAATAACAAAAAAATGGCACCGCATGACTTTTTGCTTTGGAGTGCTCCACCAAAGTATTTTTTTAGGCAAAAAAAAAAAATGCTAAGAGAAAACTAAGTAGGACACGAGTTTATGGAAGTTTGAAACACTAGATATGAGCACAGGAAGTTAATGTTTACTGCCAATATCAAGCATCACAGACTCTTTTTATCCGGTGAAACCTGGGATTATTAGCTACTGAGAAACATCTGCAAACAAAAAAATTAAAGTCTTCCACAAAATGTTGAGAATACAAAACTCCCTTTATTAACCAGAGACTGCATTCAAGCTTGTCGTCGGCATACTTATGTACATCTGATTTGTTTGTCATAAGACTACTGAAGTCTTTCCTTTTGGGCCATCAGAAGCAAATTGTAGTTTCAAAAGTCTACAAATGTTCATACAAGCAGGGTCGTGGACACATATGCTTTGTATTTGTCCATCCTTTGTCCATCATGTCTCCTGTAACGTTTGTAGCTTTACTGCCTGCAGGTGTCGTGAAAGGCCTCGAGGGTACGGAAATCCCTCCAGGTGGGAGGCAAGCCGTCTTGGAGAAACTTCCCACAGCGCTGACATGGCGTCTGGAAAAGCTTGATGTAACTCCTAAGCCAGGTCTGCGAGAAAGAGAAATTTTGAAAATTAAGATGCCTCGTTCATTCATTCATTAATATTCTATTCTGTTTATCCTGGACAGGTTCACAGGAAGCTTAAAGCCTATCCCAAGGAGACTTTAGGCACGAGGCGGGCAACACCCAGAAGTGGTGTCACTCGCTTGTCTGTCATCCCACAATTGAAGCGACAGCATCACCTCAAACTACTGTGCAAGGTTTGATATCAGTTTGATAAGTACATTTGGAGGACAGTACCCTCCTTCATTTGTGCTGATAAATGCTTAAATTGCCTGACTGCGTTGCTCTGATTGACAGGGGAAAGAAAAATGCCACACGTGCCACCCAAGAGACCAAGAACAATTATGCTCTCCCAGACTCTGGCCATGTATTACCTTGTGGCATTACTTGGATTAGACCTTACGCTTACAATCTCCCACTGATAGGGCAAACAATTTAATGTACCACTTTGAAGAAAATGTCAGTTGCTTTTTATAAATGGCGAACTAATTGTAAGGCAGTATCTCAGATCAATGTGTGAGAGTGCATGCTGCAAGTATCTCATAGGAAACCTAGGGCCTGCAAAGGGAAAAAGGCCAGAAAGGGGGGTTGGGGGGGTGGGAGAAGTCCTGATTCACTGATGATAAGCTTACACCTGACTGACTGGTTTAATTGCATTGGCATAAACAGCATGAACATGGTATGGGGCCAGGATTCCTCACAGCAGGCATGAGGACATACATGTACACCCCAGTGATCTGAAGATGGTTACCAACTCACCTGACCCCACACAGGCCAGTGACTGTTTACTGCCCCCTCTCAAAACCCCTTGACTAATTTAAGATAGCCCTACTGGCTTCAGACTTGACCACAGTATGCAATGAAATAGTACAGCATGCCACATAGACAGTAGGGCTTAGCAGGCAAAGAGATCAAGGTTGTTCTGACCTCAAGAGATGCTGAGTTCACTCAGTCTAAACAAGCATCCATGGAATGTATCGGAAAAACAAATTTGATCCATGGAGGCGATACCCCACAACCCACGGTACCCGAAGGATCTGCCACTAACGGCCCCTTGGTGCCAGACACCACATGGGTCTTGTGGATTCATGACATGAGGGGGACAGAGCTGCTTCGAGGGGCACAAGGGGAACCCAAACCTCTAGGTGGTTATAATGTTAATAGTATGTAAAATGGCCGGCAGGGTGGTGTAGTGGTTAGCACTGTCGCCTTGCGACAGGATCCAGGTTCGATTCCCGGCCAGGCTTGATTCCTGTCTTGCACGTTCTCCCGTGTTTGGTGGGTTTTCTCGGGGTACTCCGGTTTCCTCCCACAGTCAAAAAACCTGCAGATTAGGCTAACTGCCATTCCCAAATTGCCCATAGTGTGAGTGTGTTTATGTGTGTGTACCCTGTTATGGATTGGCACCCTGTTCAGAGTGTACCCTGCCTCGTGCCCTAAGTCTCCAGGGATAGTCTCCAGGGATAGGTTCCAGGCCCCTGCGACTCTGAATACAGGATAAAGCGGTATAGAAGATTGCAAGTATAGAAGAAGAAGTGAGTGAGTGAGTTTGTACAGTAAAAAAAAAAAAAAAACAATGTCTTAGGGGTTGTGGTCGTACAGATACCCACAGGATGATTCCAATGATTTCAGCCTGAATTCTGCAACTTGTCTCATGTACTACGCATTTTTGTTCTCCTATCTCTAGCTCGTTCCGCTCACGTGGTATTTATCACAACTGTCATGAGCCAAGAGAAGAACTGAGAGGTGTGAGACTGAGAAACAAATTGGTCCTAAACTGTGCTTAGTCATGATATCTGTTGAAAAAGATGCTGAAAACCTTCTCGGAACCGCTGACATATACTTGAAGTCTCCACAAGTGCCCACATTCCTGACTCAGACACACGACTTTTTCTGTTGGACAAAAGCGATAGAGGAACAGAAGAACGTTGACTGGGGGATGGCAGTATTCATAAAAAAACGAACAAAAAACCATACAAAACATAAAACAAAGGCCATTTTTAGACCTAGGCTTTTACAAATAATGCGAGGTCTTTGTTAAACTAAGGTGTGGTTCAGTTTTACAGCTAATGTGAGAATCACAGGAACACGGAAGTGTGGGGCGGCCAACATTTCAGTCATGTTTCACATTTTCATAAATGATACTCTGACAGATGTTTTTTTCTGTTTGTGTATATGGACATCATGCTGCTTATGTCATATTCTCTTTCTGAAAACATAAGCATATTAGACAGGTGCTCACTCAACTTGGTATCCCACCAAAACAGAATTCATGTTTGGCACAGCGGGAACTGTTGGCCGTCAACCTGGCATAGAGGAACGGCGACACTGACTGCAGCGAGCCATACATCAATTTCAGGCTTACCATCTGGCCCTCACATGTTCTCCCAGAGTCAGTTCTGTGTCCGGCCCGATGCTACCTGCCACCTTGGCTAACTCTGTGCTGTTCCTACTTGTATATGGTCCAGTCCCTGTGGTCCTTTCATGCCTGTAAGTTTAATTATGAACATCTGGGATGTCCTTGGCTGCCAGGGGTCGATTATGGAGGATGACTGAAGGAAGTTGAGGAAAGGAAATCCATGATTTCTCCATTTCCTACATGATCTGAAGGATCACTCATGAACCAAACCTTGTTGTTGTCCAGTATTTTCTTAAATTAAGATTCAAACATTGGATTCTTGGCAATGCAGTTTGCTGCTCCACTAGAGAAGATTAGTACATTTTTAAGTAAATGGTTGATTTGTTTACTGTGAGGCTTTGCTACTGTACTGACTTTATAGATCCTTGCAAACCAATGGCCTCATGAATACAACTTAGGGATGGTTAACAGCATTTCTATCTTAATTGGAACTGTCTGACCCACCTCCAAATCTTTTTCAATGCCGTTTCACAGACTTGTAGAATCTATAGCAGTATGTATTAGTGGTCCAACACCTTACTCAGACACCTTATGTTTTATTCCCCCCCCCTTTAATTTGTCACCTATCTTGTCAAAAGTGAGAAAAGTTGGACTTTCCGCCACCACCAGGATATGACATGATTTTTCTTCACATAGTCTGGGGGCAACGATGACAGCAAGTGAGAAAAGTCTTGTGCAGGAGCAGAACAGCATGGCAGGGACAGGAGGGTGTAGTGTAATTAAAAAAACACCATGAAGAACTCACCATGAAGGAGCGAACCACCACATCGGGCATCTGGGGCAGCTGGTAGTGCAGCAGTGCTGTGGTGGCATGGTCCGTCACCTGGGCGCAACAAACATCAGGATGTGTTATGGGCAAGGGAATTATGTTTCAGTGCATTAAGCAAAGTCAGATTATTGAAGTTAAATTCTCTTTTGTCAGACTGGCTTTCACTTTAACTGGATTTTATAACTGTGACTGATGATGTTTGTCATTTCAAGTCACTCACTGATGATCACAGTGTGTATTTCTGGGCACAGATATGTAATTTAAACCCTCAATCCTTTGTAAATGATGTATAAATATAGATTTGTAATAGCTTATCTGGCTCCGAACATCAAGACAAAGTGCTATGAGTGTGGTTCAACAAGAATAGTCATTAATGCGTTCCTGGCTCTTAATCGAAGTCGAAAAAATATACGACCTTGAGGGGGACTATTTATTCGTTTATTTTAGATTCGGTCTTACTCGCTTAAAATAGCGGACTAGTCTATCTCGGCAGATTGGATTCTGCTAAAAAACTGAGTCTCGTCATGCCTACCGCTTGCTTAATAACCGTATGTGAAAGAGAAGCAGGTTCATTTTGATCATTATAAAAATCAACCATATCACAGAAAACCTTTAAAAAAAAGGGGGGGGGGGGGTGTTGAATGGAGTCATTCGCTATAACGTTAATCCCATTTCCAATCTATATCTCAGACACCGAGATTAATGTTATTGTTTCATTTCCCAAAAGATCGCCATCTCCTTATTACTTTCTTCAAAGCCTCATCTCCCGTCACTAATGTAAGTGTCGCGAGGTACTACAAATGAACAATTTCATTCTACCACACCGCTTGTACTCTGTCATCATTCACTGAGTAAAAGCTATGAGACCAGACGTCCTGAATAGCAATCTCACTTACGCATGATACTGTATGCCGTGCAATCAGATTTGAACTATTTAATAAAATATAGGGCTGTAGTGAAACTGATACTGGTAGCAAGTACTATTTTGATACCATGCTCATGTTCTTGTACTGATAAAACTAATTTAAATACACAACAAAAAAAAGCACGCAGAGAAACTCTAGTATACAAGTTAAGTTCGGTTCTGTGAGCACTGAGACGCACAAACTCTTTCCTACTGCGTGACAGGGTGTACACTTTGCTTGCAAATGCAAATGAAATTCAACGCATTCTGTCATGTTTTAATAAGCATGCTATTTGATACAAGATCTTTTAGAGAAAAGAAAAAATAAATTTCCATGATGCCCTTAAAAGTCTTATAAATACACAATGTAGCCAAAAGCTTACGGACACTCATACATACGTGGGTCCTCTTCTTCTTTTTTTTTGTTGGAATTTTTACCCCAATTTTGTCCCTAATTTAGTCGTGTCCAATTCCTCCCCGTCCCACATTAAGGCTACTACTACCACTCAGTCAGGAGGGCCAAAGACTATCACGTGTTTCCTTCGAACCACGTGATGCCAGCTGACCGCATCTTTTCGAACTGCTCGCTTACGCACTGTTGTGGGCGGCGTAACACACTCGGAGGACAGCGCTATCCACTCCTTCCGCTTGCATGAGCTCACAAACGCCCCTGATTGGCTGTAGAGCTGTAATTAATGTGGGAGCACCAAGTACCTCTCATCCCTCCACTGAGAGAGAGCTCGGCCAATCAGCTCTCTCTAGACCTCCGGCTGCAAGAGGTTACAGCATAACCTGCGAATCGAATTTGCGATCTCTGGATGATAGGGCGAGCACTTTACCACTGCGCCACTCGGAGACCCAGTGGCTCCTCTTCTTTAAGCTATACTCTCACAGTTGGAAGCAAACAATTATCAAAAAAAAGTTTCTGTATTCTACACCATTACAGCGATCCGAACCTGTTCCAGCATGACAACGCGTCTCCATTAAGACATAAAAGATCCGGATCATCCTGAACAAAACCCTGATCTCAACTCTACTAAATATCTTGGGGATGAACTGGAACCCTGACTACATGCCATACCTTCTCGCTCGACATCAGTGCCTGACCTCGCTAAAGCTCAACACACAAATTCCTACAGTACAGCTACTGTACATTGCAAAACCCTAGAAAGCCCATGCAGAAGCGTTACGGTAATTATAAGAACAAAGAGGGACTAAAAAAGAAAGCTAATATGTGAGTAATAATCAGGAGTCTACATTGTCTACAATGGAGAGACATTAATAGAGTCAACTTTTGGCTCTATCAATGTCAGTATCCTGTTAAAATCCACCTTAATCTACAGTTTCTCTACATTATCTATCTGACTGCACTAATACGATCAAATACAGTCATCCTCTTTGATCATATTCCAACTTATTTCATCCATCCATCTAAATCAAGAAGCCAGGATGAAAGAGATGAACCTAACCGAAATAATTATGTGAGCAAGAAGAACCGCAAGGCAGGAGAAACAGCTGTGAGGCGAACATTAGGAGGGGGAGAAACAAGCAGGCCACTCCTGAGGCCAGCCCATCCAGATGAATAGCAAAACAGTGTATAAACCTCCCCCCTGTGTTTCCTCTGTAAGCTGCAGTGAGCCCATACTAGCTCTCTACATCTCTGTCTTGTGCTCTCCTTCCTACTGTAAACTGCAGTTACACTCTCTCTTCTCTGTCAATCTCTTTTACATGATCTCTCACTAAACAGAGAGCCAGGCACAGGAGCTCCGTCTGCCCAGAGGCTTCCAGGGCTTTAATTCCGGTCTAATGAGATTCAGAGAAAGAGGAACATAAAAGGAAGAAGGCAGCGGACTCAAACCCGAGCTCAGGGTGTGATGAGGGATGCAGGGAAAGTGGTTTGGAGTAAAACAAAACCGAAAAAAAAAGAAAAAAGAAGAAAAAAAATCCAAATGATAGCTGCGGGATAAAAGCAGGCTTGGGCATTGGTGAGGAAGAAGAAAACGTGACTGCCATCAGGATGAAAGATGGTGATCTAATTAGGACCTACTGTAAGATTCTACTGATGAATGATTAAAGCTTTTTCTTTTTTTTTTGCACAAGCAACGTCGTCAAGACTTCGGCAGGAAGCGAGGCCAAGACGGCGTTGCTTTCATGGGCATACACACCGCCTTCCTCTCGCTGTGAGCCTATCAGAGCTGACTTTAAAATGTATTACTGCTTGAAACATGGTCCTTAACATGCTTGCTGTAATTAAAGACCACTGAAGTGGGGATTAGTGCAGCATCCCACTGGCAAAATTGACTTTTTCTTCTCGTAATATATTATACATAATTAGGCTCTCTGGTTCACTCACCTTTTGAAATACTTGGTAGTTGGACTTTGACCAGATATCCAGCTGAAAAGAGAAGAAAAAAAAAGTTCATTAATTTCTGCATATTAATCCGTGTTAATCTATCACACAAAGAAGCTTCCAGGTTTTATTTAAAAATGTAGATCAGGAAAGGGAAGAAAGGATGTCGGGCTCAGAGCGAGGCGTCTAAATCTACTCTAGGTCCGCTTTCTAACTTTATCTTTTATCTCCACTCACCTGTACTAGTTTTATGCACAGAAATATGAAAGTTTATAAATACATCACCAGCGTACGTTTCAAATGCCAGGCTGGAAGTAGTCCCATTCTCAAGAGGTATACGCATGGAGTAGAACCATACTGGAACTCTCTCAGCAATTTTCAAGTTGTCAAAGCACCAGGTTCTGGATCAGTACATGTTATGGTGTAGCGCAGCAATTCATCAAACAACCATTTCATGGGGAGGCATGGAGGCTTAGTGGTTAGCACGGTCGCCTTGCACCTCCAGAGTCCGGGTTCGATTCCCGCCTTGGGTTTGTGTGCATGTAGTTTGCATGCTTTCTTCCGGATACTCCGGTTTCCTCCCACAGTCTAGAGCAGACCCGGGCATTTTAAGGCCCGCGGGCCAAATGTTGCTTGGAATTAAGAAAATAAAACCTACTGTCAAAATTTTGAATAAATGACAGGTATGCTTCACATCTCCACCTAAAACATTCAAACTGACTTTGATGCTCTTGTTAAAGCTCAACAGAGGCTAGATTTCTCTCACTGAACAAGAAAAAAAACACTGAAACAT
>JAQMYK010000039.1:7406631-7424610 GCA_030014345.1 Clarias buthupogon | reverse complement strand
CCCTGCGATGGATTGGCACCCTGTCCAGGGTGTACCCTGCCTCGTGCCCCAAGTTTCCTGGGATAGGCTCCAGGCCCTAAATGTCATAATAAAATGTCAATAATTCTACATTTCGTTATTAAATAACAACCGAATTAAAGCCATTTACATTTAGCCTTAGAGTATGTGGAGCATTCATCATATATTCATCATATCCTCATACCATTTACAGACAAGAGGTTAAATATAGCTCTGCTTTGTCTGTGGGCGGGGCTAAATTTTGGGCCACAAAACTGTCAATAGAAAACTAAAGCAAATCATATAATGGTGTTTATTGCATGGCAAGATATGATTATTAAAGATCTCATAGCAGTTATGAAAAAACTTCAAATTGCACCTCTGGGGGGCCAACACCCAGCAGTAAAACATCTGGCGCTGTAATGATGCGCCAGGGGATAAATAACAGAACCAAAAATAACAAACAGAGAAACCGAAGTCTACCAATCTGATGAGTCCTACCCATCCTCTATAATTTATTTATTCATTTATTCATCCTGTATACCACTTATACTGTTCAGGGTGGAGGGAAGGCTGGAGCCTATCCTAGGGATACACCCTGGACAGGAAGCCAGTCCATCACGAGGAACCACACACACACGCTATGGGGCAATTTGGAAATTCCAGTTAGCCTAATCTGCATGTGTTTGAACTGTGGGAGGAAATTCACTAAACATGGAGGGACGGACAGACAGACAGACCAGAGGCAGGAAGCGAACCCTCGACCCTGGAGGTGCAAGGGCACAGTGCTAACCACTACACCACCGTGCCACCTCCTCTCGAATTATTGCAATCATACTATTGAAACATTTGAAGTGAAAAGATTGGCAGGAATTTATCTGTTGTGGTTTAAGGTGGCACATCGGTAAAACTCCAGAGCTACACTCCTCCGTCTTAGGGTTGTTTAAGTGGCTGGCATGGTGTTTCTGCATGTGTTTGTCGGGGGGTGGAGTTCTGCTTATAAAAAGAGCCCCAGGCTCTGGACTAATGACCCCAGCCTCCCAAAACGGGCCAGCAGAAAAATTACTTTCTGTACACACACACACACACCCCATCACTCTTGTGTGAATCCCAGTGAGACCCCTTGGGCAGCGGCTGCATGAATAAGAGCTCATTAGCAGCGGGGAGAGGCTCTGGATCCCCATCTCAGTTACACTGTGCACACACTCCATCAGACCTCCACAGGGAACTGATTCAATGACCAGGCCTGCTCCGCTATGATCGATACTCACTCCACAAACACAATAGTTCTTCAATCCTGGGTCAGAGTTGCCTCTGTTGTAATTGCTTTTAGATTCATGGTATCGATGTACTCAGATATGATTTCTTGCGCTTGTGCAAATGTAGCCATTATGCCAGGGCGAAGTTTTATAACCTGGAAAAACGTCTGAAGCCTGAAGCATAATGTCGACGTTTCTAAAACAGTAGCTGCTTCAAATTGAAGGCTAGAAATCCGCAATGACCACGGTGGACATCGGCTTCATACTTCCTCTCATTCATGACTGCGCGCCGACCTCCGGAACACAACGCCAGGAAGCCACTGGCATGCGAGGCAACCCTGATTGACCTTGTTTACGGTAACCATGCCACGGTTTAATGAAAGACAATACTGACGCTGACCAACCTCCAGCCTCCGCTAATGAAAGACAATACACTCCCGATATACTCCCTGACTAATGTCCTGTGTAATGACAGAGCATACCATAGCTTATTTAGCCCAGCGATAATGACAGGCTAAGACCGCCACTGACCACTTTGACCGGCTCAGAAATCCTACATTATAGCTTCTGCGGCCAATAAAGGTCCTTCATTGTGCACAGTGAGGACAAGCATTGAATTTAAGCTAAACATACAGTACTCCACATTACATTGAACACATGAGCCCTCATTCGTAGGGACTGGGAAGGTATTATCATCTTTCACAACCTGTAACTAATTAAATCAAACCTCCCAATTTACTGTAGATGTTCATAGTGACCAGATCACATCATTGATGACAGTTTTTAAGGGTTAACGCCCAACAGGAGCAACTTAGTGGTGGTGGAGTTTGAACCTGGGACCATTTGGACCGTAGCCCAATGCCTTAACCACTAAGCCTTCCCTTCAGTAATGTTTGGCCAGCGTTCTTATGTGAACTAGTAGGGTTGGGTGGGTGGACTTAGAGATTGTGGACACCTGGCTATGAGACTCATTTATTTGTGTTTTTTGTTGAACATCCCATGCTAGATGTCCAACTTTTTTGAAAGGTTTTCCCCAATTTTTGGAGGGTGGCAGTGGGAATTTGCCTATTCAGTCAGAATGAAAGGAGGTTTGGGGTGTTCAAGCTCATTCCAAAGGTCAAACATTTTAAGACAACATATTCCATGTATTAAAGTTCTCCCTGTGCAGAAAATGTGATGCCACTAATTAGTTCTAGCATATTTAACTGAAGAGTTGTGCTCATTAACTGAAAGAAACTGGCTATATGACAATGGTAAGGCAGTAACAGTCTATAAACCATCTTCTGCACATGATCTTTAGAAGGCAATTAAGCAGGCATGGATTAAACGAGTGACACTAGAGTAGTGCACACGTCTTTTTGACACTTCGCCCAGCCAGATCCAGCAGGTTTTGAAGAATAAAGGACTTCACACTAGATATTGATTGTTGCATCATTGTATAAACTAACAAATTGTTTTCTTTACCTTGAGTGTCAATGTTTTACAATTTTTCCAATGTCCAATGATTTCATATTCGAGTACACATCCCTAATGTTCAAACGTAATGCTATATTTATCTCAGAGGACTAAGGAACACAAAGAGGTTCTGTTCAGATTCTAATATTCTGAATGATATCATAGGATATACTACTGTGTCATTTGCCATATGGGAAATTGTCTTAATTGCTTAGTATGTAGATACTATCCTATCACGCTGCTCTTATAACCAGACCTCATGCCCGTTCTTTCGAATCTATGGGTAATGTTCAAAATTTCGGAGAGTGGCAAAAAAAAGCCGCTCTGTTTTCACCAGGAACAATCGATGAAGTGAGATGAGTGAGGCTGAGAGTTTCTGCACAAGTTGTCACCTCATTCAGAACTGATTTATGAAGACAATCGGAGCCTAAACACACTGTGCACTTGAGTTAATGAAGACAATAAGAGCGTTCACGCCTCCAACGATTCCGCGAGGAGCGCCAGGGCCCGTCTCCATTGTTCTCGTCTGTAGACTCTATTGTCAGAGGGTGGACTTGAAATAAAGATCACAAAAAAGGCAGATTCTGCTGAGGTGTCTGATTGTACAAGCTGTTAAACCCATCAGTTGATGTCTACTTTGCAGCGGTATTAAGCCATGGACTTCTTTCAGCATCTTTTCATTTTAGAAGGCTTGATTCAATATCAGATTGGAAACTTTGGAAAACTGAGATGCACTACAAAAGAGACTTGGCACGCTGTCAAATACTTTAATGAGGAAACAAGCATAATCATTAAAATAAAGCTAAACTCTTCTAAACTGGGGTTCCTTGAGGGTTCTTTGTATTGGTGAGGGGATTTCATTTCATAAAGGAGTTATACTTCAGACTGGAGAAATACTTTGTTCACTCATAAAACTTTATTACCACCTTTATCCTAATCAGGATGATTATGGATCCGGAGTCTGTTCTGAGACTGCTGGGGGCAAGGTGGGTATATACAGTACCTTGGATGGTATGGACAGACCTGTTGTATGGCTCATTATGGACCATTGGGTCCTAGAATGGATATTTGAAAGAAATGAATCTTGCCATGTGCCATAAAGACTTTTTGGGGGATAGTTACAGGTTCTTAGGTTCCCAATGGAGAACCACATCTTTGGACAACTTCCTTTTTTCTACTTAATGTTGTAAGAGTCCACACTGGGCCTCATCCAGACTACAGCAGTTAAAGACTCTTGAGAGTGCTAGATAGAATGCACATTTCAGTGCACTTTATCAGAAGTATAATGGGATTTAACCAGTAGTAGAACCGGATGTCTTACCTTAGCCTTGCCGGTGCTCTGGAGAATATGCACGAGTGCACAGGCCATCTCCTCCTTGCTCTTGACGCTGATTGCAGGCTCAAGTACTGAACAGAGGAGCATGTAGTTGTTGGTGATGTACTCAGCGAACTCTTTGTACAGCTCCATAGGGAGGATGCTCATGCTCTGGTAGCGGCATTTCATGCGCACCATGGGCCCCGGCGCTTTGCCCTTGCTGGGGTTGGGAGTGCTCACCGTGTACCACTTCTCCACAAACTGCCGACCTGTCACCGTGGCCACGGGGATGTTCACCAGGCCCACGTAGTTGTTTTTGTCCTTCTTTTTCTTCTTGTCCGTCTCTTTGTAAAGGTGCACGGTGATACTCTTGACTGAGGGCAGGTTGTTGAAGTCAAAGTGTTCACCCCAGAAAACATTGTCCGTTTTGAGCTTGCAGGTAGTCCGAGCGTAAAGCGTGTCATCAAGACACAGTTCACAGAAGTACTTTTTCTTAGCTGGTAAGTCCTTGGCTTCAATAATCCAACATTTTAGCATGTTCTCCACCCGACGACTGTTGTCCTGAGGGAACATACGAATGCACGAAACATTCACAAACACAATGCATGAGGCAAAGTTTGAGAATACATTAAAGTAATAAAAACTCTTTGCTCCTGAAATGCCACAACCCCTTTGAAGTCTTAAGCTTACCTTGTTGGGATGCACAGCTCGCCTGAGGTTCTCCATCCATTTCTCTCTCTCTGCTGCTGACCGACAAGAGAAGCATTTACTTCCTGTTGATGTAGTTACCTGTAATTACACAGTGGATACAATGCTAACGTGGAAAGAGCAGAGAAAATGGGTAAATGGACATTAAGCTTAGGTAATGCACCAATTTTCATTGTGCGCTCGGCTCTTATCCACTGAAAAGGTTCCACTCAAGTGGGGAGTAATAACAATCGGCCAAAGAATAGACAGATCAAATATCCCAAACACAGAAAGCATTCGCTATTAAATGCACGTCTTCTTCTAATGCAACCACAGAGTAAGGGTGGGGAGTAACTCATCACCACGGCCACTGCGATCGATCGGGGAAAATGGTTACGCTGCAGATTATTTTTCTACTTTAAACAATAATGGATTTTCATTACGGTAACAAGATTGCAGGCCCTCTTCATATGCTAATGCTTATAAAGTAAAATCTCTTATTAGAATTACATGTAGGATAGTGCTAACCTTTACGCAGTATGTTATTTCCTCCACTTGGATGGTAAAAGAAGCGACTGATCAAGCACAAACTGGCTTATTACCAGCTATTCCACTAATTTAACTGTTTTCGAAGGTCCAGTCACATAAAATGCACAAACAAGTCATTTGCATAATCTGAATGGGACGCCCAGAACATCATCTTAAGCAGATGCCTCATCTGTCTCTGAATACACATAACTTTTGCAGCATAAATATTGATGTGCCTTTTGGATTTAAATCACTGACAATCTTCTGAACTTCGCTAACCATGAATATACTATTAAATATTGAAGACTATATTACGTACTATACTACTACTATATTAAGTATTCTTGTCATATCAGCAAGTATTTTCAGACAGACTTTAATACAAGGGGCGTTCAAGTCAAACCAGGACTTCTGAATGTGCACAACAACAGAAGAGGTATGAGAGTTACAGGAAAAACTACCTTTATTTCTCTATAGAATCCCCTACTACACTAATGCACTTATTCCAGTGTTTCACTAGTGCTTGGATAACATTTACATTTAGGCATTTGGCAGACGCTCTTATCCAGAGCGACTTACATTTTTATCTCATTACACATCTGAGCAGTTGAGGGTTAAGGGTCTTGCTCAAGGGCCCAACAGCGGCAACTTGGTGGTTGTGGGGTTTGAACCTGGGATCTTCCGAACCGTAGTCCAATGCCTTAGTCCAATGCCTTAACCACTGAGCTACCCCTGGCCTCCCAGGAACACCTTGGCCAAATATGTGGAAATGGCCTGGAGTGACTGTAGTGTCTGTCAGGGATTCTCAAAGACAGATACACGAGATATCCCTCGATGTTCAAGGATCAGGCGTTCCACCCGCTGAATGTTCATGGCAAAGACTGCAGTGGACTCGGCCAGCATCGCCGTTCACGGACATATGGACATCTGTCTTTAAAACAGTAGCACCATTCAATTGTTTAAGGCGGCTTAGAGTCTCATCACCGTACTGTGCTTGAAGTCTTCTGTAAAACGTCAATCGGTTTAATGCTTCCACAAGAAATTTCATCCCCAAGAAATTCCCGGTTTGACTTGAATGCCCCTTGTACACTATTATAATATTATCCATTATATGGGTGTGGATTAAACCATGCAATCACAGAGCACCTAATAGGTCTGTGATCAGTCATTGGGCTTTGCTACAGTAGAAGGAGATAATAAGTGCAATATCCATATAGTCTGATTAGACTATCCCTTTCCTTCCCATTACCCTGTAATCATTTCTTCCACAGACATGATTAATGATATATGGATGAAGAAATGTGGTGTATATATATCTCTCTTGAGATTCTTTTACATTTTATTCAACTTCCTCCAGGGTATGAGGCATCCAAGCTGCCAGCTGGCTACAGTGTAACTGAGACCATGTCAGTCTGCTGGGCCATGCTTAGCTCCAGTGAGTAGTGATCAGGACAAAAACAGGGGAGATTTGGACAAACGGTTGGAGTTGCGCACTGAGCCGAGGGGCAGAGAGATTCACAGCGATGCTGCTAGATATTCTCTTTGTTCTCTATGGTTAAGCAGGATTTCTACAGAAACACTCGATATTGCTGAAATGACCTTTTAACTACAGAATCTGTAGCATGTGTTTGATCACCATAAAACAAGAATTTCAAAATTTCAGGTTTTTGAACCTGAATACTAAAAACTTGGTTGGAACAGATACTGTATCTAAAATGAGTTGTTGGTCTTTTGGGTGCTCCCGGAGCGTCCGATCCACGCGTAACTTGGCACGGGTTTTATGCCGGATGCCCTTTCTGATACAACCCTCCCATTTTACCCGGGTTTGGGACCGGTCCTGCACCCACTGGCTGGGGTTCGGGCATTGGGTGAAAATTGAACCCGAGCCTGCTGCTGCATGGCAGGTGAGAAACCTACCACTGAGCCACCAATGCCTTGACTTGTTGGCAGTCACTAAGCATTTTTTTTTTAGAATGATGTATAACTTGTCGTTTTAGAGTAATGATTTTGAACCATGATTATCTGATGGCTGATGGATATCACAGATGCCAAAAGGAACTCTTAAGTACTGTACTGTACATTGCACCACTGATTAAACTAGTGAAAACAAGTTTGGTGATATTTCTTCGCTTGGGGTGGAAATGTTGTAGTTTTAAATGAGCATGAAACGCTTCCTGACAGATTCAAACATCTGCCCTTAGGTGATCATTTTAAGTGAGTCTTGAGTAAATTGTTTCTTGTTCTATTTTTAGTACAGGAAAGTGTGTTAAAATTGCTATCTGTGGTAACTGCACGTACGTTATGGATGCGGTAGATTATTTGTGGGGGGAAAAAAAGAAATAGAGAATTGCTTTAATAATGATGATGATGATGATGATGATGATGCTCAACCACCACGCTGCTCCTCTATATTACTGAGACTGACTCGATTAAAAAAAAAATTCTGTTAAGACTTTTAGTAGAAGCTAATAGGAAAGGTTGATCTCTGAGACACAATACTCCTGACTGTTTAAAAAGATTTGTGTACAGCACAAAGAACAGACTCAAAACTGGCATGCATGCAAATGTCATGCGCTGATACATGCTGTTCCCCTTTTTATCATTCACATATTTCCTTGTGCTATTGTAAACTAGAGCACATGCAAATGATTTCCCCGACAATCCCACTTTTCCCTACAAGACACTGGAACATTCAGTACTTGGTGTATGACCATAAACTGCCATGTTGATGGTGCTGGCCTGAGCGACCGACTGTGCCCGCAAATCATTAATAGACATTAGTTTAAATGCTTAATAAAGCTGAGATGAACGATCAGAGCTCGGTAGACTGACCTCGAAGCAGAAATCCTGTCCCAGGATGCTGCTGTGCACAGGTTTGATGAGAACTTCCTCCTCCATACTGAGATCCAGAGCTTCCACTGCACTGCTGGGGCTGAGCAACGACTCGTGAGACCTTGACTCTTTCAGCCTCGGCATCAGATGGGATCTGAAATAAAGATGAAGTCTTGTTCTTTAGTATTTGGTCTTGAGAAACACAGATGCCGATGAAAAGCATATGAGTATACTGTAGCATGGTGCTGGTATTGCATCGCCAATGGTCCTTCCCAAACGCAAGACCTACAGTAGGAAAAAGGACTATTGACACGTCTGGTTTGATCACAGCTGATAACCCATGTTTAAGCAGTCATGATGTTAGGCTTGAAACATTAGAGATCTTCAGCAGCACTATGGAAAGTGTAAAAGCTTTAGCTAAATCAAAGAGTTACTGTACAGTACGTTCAGTTTTACTGCACCATGTTATACACTACTGCACTTTATTAGAAACTCATGTACAGTAGGTTTATGTATTTATCCGATCAGCCATTTGTGTTGCAGCAGCACAATGCAATATAAAATACAGCACATGCAAACCCAGGACGAGATCTTCAGCTAATTTTCACATCAAACTGGGACCAAACTGTGCTCTCTGAGACTTTAACGGTTGCAAGGTTTTTGGTACCAGATAGGATAGTTTGTGTAACTGATCTTTTGGGATTTTCAAACACATGCAAAACAGTACAAAATAATAATAGTCATGATAAAAGTAAAGTAAAGGAATAAAATCCAGGTCGCAATACCTGGTTGAGTTGATAATTAGCAGACTGATCTAAGCTATAGAAACTTGAATAAGCATCTTGGAACACACAACACATCAAGCCTTGACTTGAATTGGCTACAACGGCAGAAGACCACATTAGGTTCCACCCGGTAACCTACAGTAGAACATGGATCTGAGGCTATCATACAGTAAGTTTAGACTCACACAACCTGGACAGATGGAGACTCCAGGAGATCAACAGTTCTCTGAAATAGAGAAAATGTGCTTAAACCAGACCATCTAGTACCAACAACCATTCTAGAGTTAAAGTCAAAGAGATCACACTTTTCTTTTCTTCATTCTGTTGTTTGATGTAAATATTACTAGAAACTCTTGACACAGATTTGCATGATATTTCTTTTTGCATTGTACTGTTGTCACTTGACTGGTTGACTAGATAATGAAACGCTGCATGAACAAGCTTGCATCATAAGTGCTGTTTGTCCAGCGCCAGTCCAGTGGTTCTATCCTCTCTTCTATTCATCAGTGGAAATGGACCACCACTGGATAGAGCATGACAGGCCAGATTATAAATATAGGGACAGTGGATCATCTAGTGACCCTGACATGGTAGCGACCCAAATAAAATGTGGTCAGCAAATTACTTGTCGTCCTTTTCTATTGATAAATGGAGTGTATGGGAGCTGATAAACAACAGAGCAACAGTTAATAAATAAAAGAATACCTACAGTATGTACGGTAGTGCATGTACAGTATATGGCTGGAGTAGTAAAAAAAAAAAAGTATTCTTCATTATCTTCATAACAGTTTATCCTTTTGTCCCTGAAAACTGAGACATTTTGTGTCTGAGTTTTTTTCTTCTTCTTCCAGACATTTTTATAAACTTTTACATAATAGTTCTGCAACGTGGAGGTAAACAAATGCTTGGTCTTTCATTGTATGGAGTAAAAAAACACCCCTGGGATATACAGGAAACTTGAAGATAATTACTTTCACAGAGAAAATCAGATTTTATGCAACAGAAGCATATGAGAAGTGCATACTTAATTTCATGTATCCGTACTTCTTTGCTGATGCAATACAACTAACCAAAAGACATGATTGTTAGACTTACTTAGATTTCCTTTACTAATCAATGACCTGCCAATGACCAATCAATGTGAGGAGTAAACCATGGCAATTAAGAACCTGTTTAGAGCTGGATTTGTGCACGCTTACTCCATCCTTACTATGAATTAAAGATATCTCGTCATCGTCTATACCGCTTTATCCTGTATACAGGGTCATGGGGGGCTGAAGCCTATCCCTGGACAGGGTGCCAATCAATTGTAGGGCACATACACACACATATACACACACACTCAGTCATTCATTACACTACGGGCAATTTGGGAACACCAAATGACTCTAATCTGCATGTCTTTGGACTGTGGGAGAAAAGCAGAGAATCTGGAGGAAACCCACCAAGCATGGAAAGAACATGCATACTCCATGCACACGGAACTGAGACTGGAATCGAACCCGAACCCTGAACATGAAGGTGCGAGGTGACAGTGCTAACCACTAACCCGCCACCTAAAGACATCTCACGTAAAGAAGAAAAGTACAGTTAGTCCTGGAAACGACTGTGAGCTCATTTTCTTGGTTTTTACACAACGCAGCCAGGAATGACGATTAAAAAGATTCAATCATACAGTATTATAAGCCTGTAGATGGCAATAAAAACTAAATAAACAAGTCTTGAATTAAAAAGGTAAGTGAACTGAAATTAATCTGGGATCAGATTATGGGCCATCAAATATCATCCGCAGATTAAAACTCTCCAAGAAGCAGCATCTAAAAATGTGAAACTAAATCAACTGTGCCTTATAGTGAAATAAATCCGCCAAGTTCACGTTCTCGCTGCAGATCGCTATAGGAGGCTCTAGAACCCATGCCAACTTCAACCTCGGTCCTGATCGAAGGCAATAAAAGCACTTTCTATCAAAGCCTCCAGACAGACTGCAACATTATACCGCTGATGGCCTGAGCACAACTCATCATCGTTTCATAGCAATACATAACGCTGACTCGATATAACCCCATTTCCCTTCGCTTCGGTGCAATTGAGAGAGTGACAAACAACTCGTGACATACAGTTGATATTAAAAAATAACGACTTTCTCCAGAGATCTCGTCAACCCCCCCTGGGAAATCACACACAATTTCAGACACTCATTTGTCCTCTAAACCAGGAATACCTGCTGACTCAGAAGAAATACACAATACACTAATGTAAAACAGCCTTATAGCGATTATCGGTACAGTGGGTACTGATCAGAAAAAGCAAGGGTCTCCATCAATCAGTCGTATGTGAGCGCTCGGAATCACCGTGACTCCGGCATCAAACATTTACTGTACAGCATTTAGCTGAAGCTTTTATCCAGAGCAATTTACTGTAGTGCACCGAAGGCTCATGGGCCAATCCAAATGAACTGCGTGTCTACGGATGCTATAAGACTAAAACCATGTTATTGAAGAGTTAACGTAATAGAGTACAGTGGAGCACAATTTAAAATGTTTAAAAATAAGTTGTGCAAATTTATTGCTCATTTTGTTTGTTTAGCGATGAGGTGAGTCAGCAGACTGGGCTGTTCAGACAGCCAGGGGAAATTCATTCCATCACCGAACATTAAACAGAGACAATCTGACCTGCAGGAGCATTGTGAATACAACACGCACTTCAGCACGCTGAGATCATGGCCAGGCCCGACCGACTGAGATAACGTAATGCTCCCAAAACCCTCCCTTCCTGCTGCGATACACTCATCGAGGAAGAGCGCTTCGACTTATTGGTTATGACTCACAGCCGTTCAGCTGTAGGTTCAGCTCTGATTTACTGTACAGATTACATTCTCAACACATACAAAAATAATAATAAAAATACACGCACACCAAGAGAGCAAAAGTAAGTGAAAAAATGCAGCAAAACAGACAAACAATAAGAGTCAGCAAAATCCAAAGAATCAGGAAAGGTTAAAACTCAAAGAACAAAACATGGTGGCAAAACAAAAATATGATTCACAAACACAATAACAAAACCAAAGAAAAGAAAAAAAAGAAACACCCCAAACCAAAAACAAAGTAAAAGAACAAGCAGCAAAACTTAAGATGAGATGATTAAATCAAAAACACCACAGATAATAAACACAAGAGCAGCACCAAAAACATGACGACGAATGTAAAAATATGACAGAAAAATAACAATGAATCCCAAAACCTGACAGAAAAAAAAGCCCAGAGGAAAAAACAAAAACATGACCGAAAAAAAAATCAAAGATGCATCAGCAAATAAAAAAAAAAATGCAGCAAGAAAACAAACAAAACAAACAACAACAATAAAAAACAGCAAAACCAAAACCGAGACAGCAAAATCAAAAACATAAAATCAAAAACATGACAGAAACAAATTACGCCAAAAAAACAACAACACAAGAGCAAAGTCACAAGAACATGAGAAAAAAAACAAAAACTAGACAGAAAAAAAGGACAACATCCAATTCACAACAAACACACCAACAAAACAAGCAACAACAACGGACATCAAAACCAACAAGGTGGTGGCAAAAAACAACAATCAAGGTGACGTGAATACAAACAAACAAAAAAAAGCAAAAATGAGAAAATCAAAAGCACAACAGCAAATTGCAAAACATGACAAAAAAATCAAAAACATAAAATAAATAAATAAATAAATAAAACACAATGGCAAATCTGAAAATGCAACAACAAAAATAAAAACACTGCAGCATTAATCCAGATGTTTATAAAAATGTAGGTGTTTATTGAACATCTTATGGAGGTTTAGTTATTGTGTTTTTTCGATTGTGTGATCTGATTTGAAGTGATTTATTTGTTTGTTTGTATCATTGTCGCATTTTTTCAAATTGACATTTTTTTGGTTTTACTTTTGAATTTCCAAATTTGCTGTTGCATTTTGGATTTTTTACTGTCATCCTTTTAATTTCCAGTTAGAACAAGAGGAAATCTGGGTCTTAATGATTTCACCCATGCTTTTATTAATGCTTTTTTCTTATTAAGTTGCAATTACATACTTTTACTTTAAAAAAAAAAAGCTACATGTCAGTATAATGCGAGCACACAATCTCTGAAAATGTGACTAAACAAAGCCGGATTATTTAGAAAGAAGAAATATTGCTTATTATAAAAACTTATTAACTTTAAACAGCATTACACATAATACAAAAAAAATGTCTCGTCCAATCAGCATCAAGCACATGCTATTTATTTAAACTCTTTGCATTATGAGTTTCTGCATTTTGCTGTCTTTCTGAATTTGTGGTTGTGTTTTGTGGCTTTGCTGTTGCATTAGTTTTTTATTATATAATCTTCTATAAAAGTGAGCTCGATGTGAGTGATTAATTATTTTACTATCCCACATAATGGCCTCGTTAAAGGTCTACCCCCTTAAAGATGACATCACTCCAGCTGCACAGAAGCAAGGAGGAGGATGTTTAGTACTGCAGAATACAAATACTAATCACATGCATAAAAAGAGAGCAACACCGAGTGTTATTATAAATCTGATCAAGTCTTTTAATGATGCGTTAATGGACTATAATTTATGTTTCAACCTACACGCTTTCTTACATTCTTATTAAATGATAGCCATGATTTGCATCAACAGGAAAAATGACATACCAGCCATAACAATCGAATTTGTGCTACTCTGCTAACTAGAGCCACATGTTGTGCAGGAACTGCAGACATAGACAGAGATAAACAGTGCATGAAGAAACGCCACATTTCCAGTACTTACTGCTTAACGTAGCGATAGGCCATGATCTCACCGAAACACGAGACTGCTACTGAAGGATCGGTTCAATACATTAGCGGAATGAACCTTGATTTCCTGCGATGATGAGGTTCGATAGCAGATCTCAAACACTGGCTGGAGCAATCAGGTTGCAGTGCAGCGCTGCTTCTGAGCACCCAAGGGAACGATCCTGTTTGCCATGAACACACCCTTCGAGCATTCTTTTTTCTTTTTTTTTTTTTTCCTCCCCAAGCATTTCTATTTTCAAAGCATGGCATTTTGGTTGGGAGTCAAAACTGTTTAATGTACCGGTCATTTCTGGTTCAGAATTTCTGCTTGTGTGTCAGAAAAAGAAAGAGGATTTGTATAAAATTGGGCGTATGGGTTTAAATTAAAATGGGCCATACAGTACCATTAGGGTTTAGTTCACTACACAACATCAAATAATAGAAAAATATCCATGACCGAATAGAAAAACAAGCAGTACACTGGCAGGATCTGCAAATGTTTTAAACTACAAAAGCGACACACAGTGATAGCGAGGGTCCAAAGAGGGGTGAGACGTGGACCTCTGTGGCGTCTAATTAAACTCACATTGACTGAGCGTGTGTCCTAGGTTCTCCGTCTAACAGAACATTGTGCACTCCACATAAAAATGGTTCCCACAGTCGCTGACAGGAAGTGAACACCTCCCTCGAGACCTCTGCATTAAAATCGGAAATGACTGCCATGCTAAGCCTGCATGTCAGGAAATCAGCAGCGCAGGCGAAAAAAGAAGGAGAGACAGCTTGGCACTGAAAAAGAAAAATGTAGGTCTAATTCAATGCTTAAAGATATCAGGAGGAATAGAACCGGAATGCATAAATAATTAGGTTTGTGCATGAATACTCAATCAAATCAAATCAAATCAATGGAAGCACCACGTTTTGAACGTTTTTTCTTCTTCTTTCCTTTTTTCTTTAACTTTGCGACCCAAGCATCACCATAATAAAGACGCAATTATTCTAAAGCCAGTGAGGGCACACAGCTGAGTTTATTACTACCCCAGACAGCTTACGTAATCCTGCGAGCTATTGACAGGGTCAGCCCTTAAACTGACAAACCTCTTTCTCAAAGCCGCTCAATCCGTGGCAGAATGCTGGGCTTTAAACCGACCACAAGCAGAGCAATTCAATATTTAAAAAGGACGAATGGTGCACTTCAGGGCAAAACATTTGCATTATTTATGCGCCAGTCAGTCAGAACGTCCCGAAATCAACTACGATCATGATGAAAATCAGCAGAACTTAAAAATAAAATGTCATTTCTATATCCTATATCCTATATCGATATTCTATTTCTAATCCTCTGTTTGAGAAGCACTCAAACTCATACGGAAGCAGCACCAAAGAGCACAGCTCTGTCAACAGGGAGCCCATTAAAATGCGCTGCCATATCTCTACTAACCTCGGCCAAGTGTTTGATGAAGCAAGACCTCACTCAGGGTTTTGGAGTTCGCATGCTTCCAAACCATTTGTTTATCGAACCAAACTGGATAGAATGTGATGTAAAAGAAACCACATCAGATCTGAGAGGTGGCAAATTCAGAGTTTGGCCCAAGGTACAGAACAAACAAACAAACAAAAACAAACCAAAAAAAAAAGTGCTCTGCTGTTTTTTGACTCTCACTCACCATGACTGTTTTCCACCTAATTTATTCCTCTTGGCACAACCGAGAAAGCAATAAAGGCCAGACAGGCTTACTGTCCTGCATGTCAGTGTAAAGCCTGTCCTCATCACAAACCTGCCAGAAACAAGCCAAACCAGACGGATCATCTGAACCCGATTAGCTTAACAAACGCACACACACACACATGCACACACACGCAGTGCTACTCTATTATTCTACTCTATTTTTACAGTCAGTCCATGAAGATGGAAATTACAGCAAACATCTGACTCTGATGTTTCTTTTTTAATAAACACTAGGGACAAATAACTCAAAATCAAATCACAGAAATGAGAAACCAATACATTTTTAAAAATGATTTAAATCTTAAGACAATGCATTTTCCTTCCCCCAAAATGACCCCACCACTTGAGGATGAAAACACACCTCTCCTGATTTACCCTCTAACAACAACACAAAAAAAAATCAATGGCAATCTGCTTTGACTGGGGGGGGCGGAGCTTATTTCCAGGCCAGAAAATAATAATAGAAGGCTGAAATAAAGAATCAACCCAATAGACATATCGCAGACTTACAGTTTTCCCTTTTTTTTCCTCCCACCTAATGCGATTAATAAAGATTTAAAACATTTTAAAAATGGTACCCGAAGCATTAGAACTATAGCTTGAGTATTTTTCAAAATTGACAATTCCATAATAATAATAATAATAATAATAATAATAATAAAATGAACTAAAACTGTCTAAAAGTACGATTTTTTTCCGGAAAAGCATCAAAATCTATCCGTCGATCTATCCAGCTATTTATAAATTTACTCTAGCTACAAACTGAGAACCTGCAACGTAATATCATGTTTCTGATAGATGTTCAGTTCATTGTGACACCAGCCAGACAGAACCATCAATTAAAAAGGTTTAATTAATTAAAAGAAACATAATTAGATTTCTGTTGCATTCCCTTTAAAAAAAAAAAAAAAAAACATTTGAATGAATTGTTACACATCAAAGCATTTTCTATAGGTGACTTGAATGCAAGAATGAAAATCTCATACCCCCAAAAAGACAAGTTGCTAATCATCGATTTCATTTGGAACTGCACGAACAAGATTCCTTAATTCCTCCATCCATTCATTCAATCAAAATGTTCCTGCATCATATCAAAGCGAAGACTCTTTATCTTCACGCAGTGCTTCTGCCTAGAGCTCTCCTGCTAACATTTACATTTCAGGCAATCTCACATCAAAGCCCATGCATTTATACACACACACACACACAGAACTGGAAGCAGCAGCAGCAAGAACAACAACAACAGCAACAATTTACCTCTGGAAACCCAGAAGACTATGAGCGTATTCTACATCTCGTACAGCGTGCACCACTGGCACCACCCAGTTCCAGAGGGGTGTCGTAAAAGTAAAGCTAGGCTTCAACACCACCCCTCCCAATTAACCCTCAGCACAGTGCAGAGATATTACAGATGGCACGTCCTCCTCTCATCTGCATCGCTCTCGCATCATGCGCTTCCACCTCTGCTCGCACACAAAAGAGAGTGCACGGACGGATGCTCCACGCCGTCATGAGCCTCCCGATTCATTCCCCGTGCCTGGCCTTCAGTCAACCAGCAGCCTCCTATTGTTCCTCATTCTCTGCCTAACATTGACACAAACAGCCCTCGTCCTCCTTTCTTTCTGCTTCTCGGTTCTACGTCCAGAACCATCCATCCTGATCTCAACACTCACCTGGCATTCTGTACGGATCCTCGTGTGGAGCTGAGGATGAGGATGAGGATGAGGTAGTGGTGGTGATGAGAAGAGAACACGTGCAGGCGGCTTTCTCTCTCTCTCTTACACACACACACCCCTCCTTCTCTTTGACTGGTCCAGCCTCCTTATTTTCCCCCACTCTCTTGTGAGAAAGAGAAAGAGAGAGAGAGAGAGAGAGAGAGAGAGGTACCCTGGTCTGATCCGCCCCTCTCCCTTAAGTGGGACACAACTTCCTCGCTTCCTGTATCACGCTGTATGCTGCGCCAACAAGAGATCTCTCAACACCACCCTCTCTTCCTGTCACTCCATTATCCTATCACCACCTATCTGTCTCGTTTCTCTCTTCGCTGTCGCTGTTTGTTCCTGTATACTGAGGAACGTTGAGCACACTGTGAGCTGGCCCTGCCCCCTAGCCTGCTGTATATGTGTGTGTGGTCTTTGTCCTGTGCTCCTTTGTCATACAATGGTCTCTTCCCTGCACCGGGACCTGCCCCTTTCTTCCTGCAGCAGGAGTTATAAAACACCGAGAAGGAAAGTCCCTTAAGGAATAAGCTCAAGAGTTCGAATGGTGCATTAAGTCTAGGAGTGCTGATGGGTGAGATTACAATCCTCGCTCCACCTGGGAGGAATGAAGTTGCATAACATTTCCAATTAAAGACGATCACTCATATCTGGCACAGTTTTTGATAAGGCCAATCAATTATAAGATTACCTAATGAGCTTAGGGAACAACACAGGCAATTCTGAAACTGCCATATTAACCATTCCTTTATATATTATTGGCGTCCTTCATAAAAATAAGCAAATATGATTGTGTGAGGCGGCACGGTGGTGTAGTGGTTAGCACTGTCGCCTTGCACCTCCAGGGTCTGGGTTCGATTCCCGGCCAGGCT